>PVIU01011224.1:0-65806 GCA_004026605.1 Ondatra zibethicus
TAGCAGTCATCTCTGTGGGTTCTTTATGTCCAGTTTATGCACCAGTCCAGGCAAGAGCAGTTTCTTGCCCAAAAGGCTAACAAACTCCACAAGGAGCCTCTTCAATGCCCATCTTCCTCTTGAAGTAGCTTGGTGCTACCAGGAGCAGATATGTCTCAATGTCTTGAAAAGTCCTAAATTTTTAAAAACATTTTAAATGAACATGAAGATTTTTATTTGTTTGATAAATTTTTTTGCAGATTCTCACACATCATGCATTTTTCTACAAATGTGTGAGTCTCAGTCTCTCTCTCTCTGTGTGTGTGTGTGTGTGTATGTGTGTGTGTGTGAGAGAGAGAGAGAGAGAGAGAGAGAGAGAGAGAGAGATTCCTTGTTAGCTTTCCATAATACCCATTTGTTCTAATTTGATTTCTGTTACTGTAAAAAAAATACCATGACCAAAGCACCAGAACTGAAACAGGACCTTGAAGAATAAACCATGGAGGAACACTGCTTTACTGCTTTCTGGCTCACTCTGAGTCATTCTTACAGATCCATGCTCAGCTGGCACTCTTGTACAACCCAGAACCACCTGCCTAGGGAATGGTGCCACCCATGGTAGGAAGGATCCTTCTACACTAATCAATAATCAAGATAATCCTTCACAAGCACACCCACAGCTCAATCTGATGCAGCCAATCCTTCAGTGAAGGTATTCTCTCAGCTAAATCTGGACTGTGTCAAGTTCAGAGCTAAGTTAGTTGAGACACCATTTTTTCTGTTTGTACTCATCATTTCTGCTGCGGAATAACAGCCCATCTAGAAGATAGTCTTAGTGGTTGCTCTGTTCCTGGATATTTATCTTGATTTCATGTGTTTTATTCAATACTTCTTTGCATTCCTAATCTTTCCAACCTGAATTTGTAGTTATTTTCTCCAAAAATATTTTTAATTTCTTGCTGTTGAACTCTGTATCCAACAGAGAAAGCTTTTTGGTGAAACAATGTGTACATTTGAGGCTGCTGTGTTTTGTGCTTGCTCTTGAGCAAATGTATCTGATTTCTTGACCATTTTACATGCCTGACTAGTCTTTTGCTTGAGTTAATGTGGGGGTTTTGGGTCTTCAAGTCTATCTAGTATAGAGTGATAGCCCTGGATAAAGGGAAATTAATAACATAACTTCAAAAATATTATTCTGCATGGAGAGATGGTTTTGTGGATAAAACGCTTGCTGTGCAAATATGAGGGCCTGCATTCAAATCTCCAGAACCCACATAACCCAGACATGTCTCAAACTCCAGTGCCTTTACCATGAGATAGAAGTTGGAAACAGGAGAAGCCCTGGAAGCTACAGCCCAGTGAGCAAGAGACCCTGTCTCAAAGAAGGTAGAGAGGACCAACAACCACACACACACACACACACACACACACACACACACACCAATGCATTTCCCCAAGTTCAAAGTTTAAGATGGTTAACAATGGATAACTCTAGCCATCATGTTTGTTTTAATACTTGATTGTTAAACCGTCATCTGTGATTGATTTCTATCGTATGATGGTTTACATCCTACAGCTCAAAAAAGGCCAGTTGTAATCCAGCGGTCAGTCACAGTCTAACACATGCCACAAGACCAGAATGTGATTGCTGCTAAGTCATGTGTATGAGTGTGCTTTGCTCCGCCCAGAATTTTACACTATAGAGATTGTTGTGCCACATTCATTCTCTTTGCTTTGCTCCTTTGCACTGAGGGCAGTGGGTTGGTTTCTCAGATCTGCTAGGTGTATTTGGCTATCCTGGAACATGTGTGCTCCCATCATTCACTTATTTTCTTCTTCTGCCAGGGCTTTCTACCCATCTTCATTTGGGCATTTCTGAATTGTGTAAAATTATTTGACTTAAGAACACTAAAATATCTTAAAATATTTTTGTACTGTATGAAAAAAATGAGAGGAATCCACAATGTTATATGTTTTAAAGTTTTTGCATTTCATTCCAGATTAAGTATACACCCAAAATACACCTGTGAGTTTATGCATTTATCTAAGGTAGGATTAAGTTTACAATTTAAGCCTATATTTTTTAGGCTTAAAGATAAAAATCTCATAGGTTTACATAAGCCAAAGATTAGTTAGACATGCCAAAAATCCAGAAATGAGCACTACATTCAGTTAAAAGGCAAGCTAGGAGCCAGTAATAACAAACACCCCTAAGTATGTACCAATGCCTGAATTTCATGTGATCAATGAACACTTTTCTATTCATTACTCAAAGCAATCATATAATCACATCCACACCCAGATGAATTGTGAGCAAATATTGATATGGATAATTGGCTAAGCCACTGAAACTTTGTACACTCAGTTTTTAAGAGAAGCAATTTCTATGACAAATTACAAGTCCCCCAATTGTTTTCACAGTGTGCATATGTGCACACACTCATACCACAGATGTATATGTATATTTCTATAAAAGTGCAATTGAACTTCAGCTTTGTTGTTTTTATTTTATATTCATTTTTTTTGTTTTGGAATTGTGCCTGGACACTGATTTTTCTATAGTAGCTAATCTTACTGTAAGCTAAAAGTTTTCAGAACAGGAAAAGGTAATATTAGGGAGGTCTTGGTTGCATCACGTGTTTGGTGTTTAACATAGAAATATTTTCAAGATATTGACATTATATTATAAATTCTAGTGTCTTTATTTTTCTCCCACATCTGAGTTTCTTCCAAACTCATCCTGCCTCTGACTCACATGGCATACTGTTGTGGCAGCAGAGTTTCTCCCCTAGGGATGACAGAAGGATACCTTTAAAATCCTTGTATATTGAAAAGTCTAATGAAACCCATTCACTTATCCACTTGCTCATGAAATATTAATAGGCTCATACTATTTCTTTAAAGTGCTCTGGAGTACACTAGAAGTAAAATTAATTTATAGAATAAATCTATGCAACCTACTTCATTTTCCCCATAAAATAAATTTACAAGCTCGATAAGGATCGCCTCATGGTTTATTCTTCTATCAGTCCCCAACAGAAGATCAAATAGATATGATTGATTTTCATTTTCAGGAGAAAAGATTTTTAAAGGCTATAAAAAAGCAATTAAAATGTCTGTGGATATAACCAGGCATGCTAAATAATGAAATTAGTAAGGGTCAGTAGAGGTACGTGGCAGTTTCCTTTTTCCTAAGAAGGAAATAAGCCTGTCCCTTAAAACTACTGTGTGGACTTAAGTTGAAGCAAAAATAAACTCCAGATTCAAGGTCAGACTCTACTTTCTGAAGAAAAAGCCCGATGGTTCCTGTGAGTTCTGGGTTCTGTACTTTGCAGTGGGAGAGTAAAGGTGAGCTCCTGAGTGTGCAGGGGCTGGGTGATTGCATTCATTTTGTGGTTGTGAAGTGATAAGGAGAGATTCAAAGTGGTGGGGAATGGCTTTCAGTAATCTTTGAAATAATTGAGTTGACATGGATTCCTTTTTTTCTATTTTAGGGATTTTGAAATGTTAGCTAATTAGCTATACCTAATCATGAGCAAATTTCCATACTACTAGAGATACTGGAGATATCCAGATATATCCCCCTGTGACTCAGGAATCTTCTGTCTATGACAACTGTTTGCTCAAATATTGGAGAAAGTGACTGTGACTGGCAATAAAATCCCAGAATGCACCTTTGTGGCATTGACTGGGGACCCTTTGAGGATGCTCAGCATGCTCTGGCCTGTGTAACCATCTCCTGGAAAATATGCAAGAGAGGAGAGTAGTGACAAAGGCCTAGCTTGTCACTCTAGAGAGTTTAAAGATGCTGACTGTCAAGTGAAGGCTAGTTGGGCAAAAGGAAATGGGTATGGGGTGCAGATGCAAAATCCATCTAGAAAGAGTAATTACCTGGCCACCGACTCTGCAACTGTGTTCTTACATCCGGGAAAAGTTCTGGGGATGTCTTGCTCTTTGTTGACAACTTCTCAGGGACATGAAATCACCCAGTTTCCATTCCTGCTAATTTGATAGGTTTGAAAGTGAGTTCAGAGTCTGTATTTATCTGGCGATATATTGGTCCTCATTGACACTCATGGGCTTCACGTGTGTCATTTGTACTGCATTAGATGTTGGGGAGCTCTGGCTGGTTTGTCAGGCCGTGGTTATAATAAAGCCCTGCATGTATAGGTTATCAGCAGAGAGCTGCGGCAAAGGGGCATTTGGGTTCACACTGGCCCCATGGCACACCGTGTGTGGGTTATAAACTGGCACATCCACGTCCTTTCCTTTGGAAAGTTAAAGCTTCTTTTTATAGTACAAGGGTCTGAACTTTGGACCTGTGCGTGCTGAGCAAGTATTCACTGCACTGAGCTGCATTCCCAGTTCAAAAAGTTAATTTTCATATTCATCAGGCAGAACAGTGATAGGAAAACAGCAAGATAAAGCAATTTATGAAAATCAATTATGGTATCATTTTTAAAAATCTAATTTGAACAGATTGAGTTTTCTTTGGTCATCAAAACTAAGGGACAAAGTCAGATTCATTTACATAATATTTAGTACCCTTAGATGGTAATGTTCAACTCTAGCTTCCTAAACCGCTTCCATGAGCTCTTTTATCTGTTTAATAGCAGGGCTTTTCAGGGTCATTTCATTAATGTGACAGTGATTGAGCTCTGTCTCCTCTTTATTCCTTCTCTTTTCTCTCTGTTTCTTTCTTCTTCCTTTAGTATTGGTAGTCTAACTTTTTCATTGTTTCTTCATTTCTTCTTATTTTTTCTTACCTTTCGCATTTATAATCTAAGTAATGATTACTGAAAATTCTAAAACTCCTTCCATCGTGTGTTTGAAGATCTTTACAGTGCTCATGCCATAACAGTCTGCTGCTCTGATGGTGTCCAGGAATTCAGGAGTTGGCAGCCCTGTAAGCTCTACCTTTTGGTTAAGAGTATATCATTGAAAGGAGGGAGGGGAAATCTGGCATATGGAAACAAGCAGCCAGATGGCTGTGCTACAACTCAAGGACTATGAATCAGAATATAGCACTGGCGGCCATGGGTAGGATCTGCTAGGCAGTCCTAAAAACATAAACCACCTTCTTCTGGTTTTAAGATTTTTGTATTATAGATGTACATTTCTAAGGCCTAAATCATGTTGCCAATGATTTGTCTGGTGAGTGGCTCTTCTTTACTGGGCTGACAGTTACAGGGAACAGATGACCCTCAGTGGTGACCACCACATAGAATGAAAACGGATGCTGTAACTATAGTCCTTTAAGTTTGTGAATGATGTCATGTTCACTCTACTTTTCTCAACCACAACCACATTAAATTTTAAAAGATAATGAAAAAGCTAATGTTCTCTAATGAGTAATCGGTCCTCACTTACCCTTCAAGCTCACTTAATTTATTTCTAACCTAGAGCATTTTCTTGATGGTTAGGAACTGTCCTCTCCCAGGAACCACAGTGAAAGTACTAAGAGAGGGGGCTTTCCTTATTTGCCAGAGTGACCATTCATATGATCAGGTCTAGGCCAGTGTTTGACTTCAAACCCAGGTCCAACTGAAAGTGAGAGTTATCATTCATCAAATAACTAAAAAGATTTTCCCTTGAACAAACAGGGCTGAGCAGGACATGGCTGTCCATCTGACAGTTTCCTGCATGATTTGGCAGGTTGACCATGGTGGAGTCCATTGGACACATGGAAGCTTCTCTTCTTGTGTAGGGCAGATCATCTTTGCACAGTGGCTGGCTATTTTGCTTTTCTGACTTTCAGGTTGAACCTCAGTTTCTCTCTCTGAGTTTTTATTCATCGTGCTTCACCTATGATTTTTGAGGAAGCATGTTGTCTAAGAAAAAATTTATTTTCAGAGTACTACTTCTCAGCACTGATGGATTTCCCTCCCTCTTTCTGTCTGTCTGTCTGTCTCTCCCCTGGTGCCCCTCGTGTGTGTGTGTGTGTGTGTGTGTGTGTGTGTGTGTGTGTGTGTGTGTGTGTGCACATGCAAGCTTATGCACACACATAAGTTAGAGGTTCACTTTGGATGTAGTTTCTCAGTTGCCACCTACTATTTGTTGCGACGGGGCTGCCACTGGCCTGGAGCGTGCTGATTAGGCAGGCTGCTTGTCCAGGAATCCCTAGGGTTCCACTTGAGCCCATTCTCCTAGCCATGGGATTATAAATTTTCAGGCCATTTGTGTGACGGATGGGGGTGAGGAGTTCTAGGCATTTTACTTAGGTCCTTGTCTTTGCAAGGCGAGTATTTACCATCCTACTCAGCCCTGGTCCTAATATGCTTCTGTAATCAACTTAGGAATGCTTGTGTTGTCAAAAAAAAGTTTGCTCAAATTTTGCACCAGCCATCAAAGAATAAAATAAAAACAAACGAAGAAATCCTATATACTGTATAAGCAAAGATTGTTCTCAAGCAATCAAGTGTACTCTAGGATGTCACTAGACCTAAGGAGTTGGATGACTTGGTCTTGGATCCATGTCTGATTTATGAACTTCTTGCTGTAGAATCTCCTCTGCTGTGTATAGTACACAGACCTTCAGGCTCAGCTCTGAAGAGGCAAACTGAGCTGGCTGTTCACTAACAATTCCACTGAAATCCTCTAGATGAAGGCCTCTACTAACGCAGTTTTGAGTTGTAATACCAAGCATTGGAATCCTGCACCATCCACTGTAGTCAGGTCATGATGTTAGATTTCCTCCAATACCTACCTGTCAGCACTTCTAATAACCCTAGAAATCATGCTCATTGGCACTTTGTGTCATTTACAATAGACTCACATGTGAAAATGTAGATGAAATTGAGGGAAGATAGACAATACTGAAAAGCATGTTGCTCCTGAAGATAATGTCTGACGGACACTGGTCACTGTGATAACCATTGTGTATACTTAGTGGGTAGCACAGGACTATGTGGATGCCAGGACTATGATATAGTGATGATGTGAGGAACTGAAATGGTGTCAAAGAAGAGCAAAAGAAACTTATTATATAAATTTAACTATGTATTATATGTTTTAGAATAGCAAAGAATGCAATTCATAAAATACTACTAAAATGTACCTGAAAAGGGATGTTATTGAAGCTCCCTTAAATTTAGATTATTCTATATTTAACTATTTATCATGGTCCCCACATGTTATTATTGCCCAAGTCTTTGAACTTGGTTGGTAGACACTGCACGTTATTATTGCCTAAGTCTTTGTACTTGGTGTAGGCTAGGCATATGTAGAACACAGAGTCAGGCAATCAATACTGAGAAGTGCAGGAAGGAATAGTAATCAGTCACCATGCCTTTTACTGGAGCAAGTTAGATTATTAGATATTGGTAAAAATCAGCATGTAGATGTCAGGACAGACACTTGAGGGCATAAACCTGATCTATTTAGATGTATACAGAAAGTATATATAGTTGATGTTGAAAGAGAAGGAGTTGCAAAAGAGAAGAGAAAATAAGAGCTCAAAAAGAAGAAACTGAGATCTGGTTTTGGGTGTGCATGTATACATGCATTCATGTGTTTGTGTGTCTGTGTGTGCTGTGTGTATCTGTGTTCTCTCTCTGTGTGTGTCTTTGTGGTGTGTGTGTGTGTGTGCGTGTGTGTGTGTGTATTCTGCTTAGTGGTAATATTAGACTGTATTTAGACACTCAATGGCTTCAGAGGGCCACAAGCACATTTATTATTAGAATGACATGTATTAGAATAGATGTTTCCTCTTGGTCGAAGTATTCCTGTTTCATAGTACATACACATTACTTGTTGAATAAATTATGTATCAAACAACAGGTCTCAAATCTCTGTTGCTTTCAGCCCAAACAAATGTGCATCTTTTGTAACTGAGCAAAAATTGCCCAACTCTCAATTCTACCAAATTAAATATTTTAAGTCTCTGAAAACCTGTAATATTATCTCAAACATCTTGATATTTAAATTCCATAAATAGTTATACAAATTATACAACTATGCAAGTTATATAAATGTTTTGAGGAGATTGAATTTACTCTATGCTTTGAGAGATGGCTTAGTGGTTAGGAACACTACCTGCTCTCCCAAAGGTCCTGAGTTCAATTCCCAGCAAACATATGGTGGCTCACAACCATCTGTAATGAGATCTGGTGCCCTCTTTGGGAAGAGATCTGGTCAGTCATCCTTATCAACTTAAACCATGAAACCCAATATGGACAAGTTCAACTGAACCACCTTATATGGGCTGCCCATGCGTGCTTCAGCATTGCCAGGGCAGACATTTCATTTTTTTCCATTTTTTTGTTTAAGGTAAATATTATTCCAGATAGGATTTTGCTTTGTTATGTTTCAATTTTATTTTATCTTATTTATAGTTACCTCTTACATGTCAAGCAAATGCTCTACTGCTCAGCCACTACCCGTTTTGCCAGATTTTCATTGTTGAGTATCTATAGTATTACAGTAAATTCATTAACTAGCAGACCCAAAATAATCCTCCTGGTAGTGATTATTAGTGGAAGGGTATAAAATTTCACATGCTTATTTTAAGTGTGCATAATTAATTGCTGATGAATTAAAAATAATGTGAAGGAACATTGATAATTAGAAAATTTATTTGAACTGCCAGTTGTAGATGAATTCATAAACAATAATACAACACTATTCAGAACAGCTAAGGTATGGAAAGAACTATCATCAACAAATAAACAGTGCTGGGGATGTAACATAGTGGGACAGCCCTAGTGTATACCAAGTTCAGGGATTATGTTTTAAAAAATGACAGGTGAATGGATAAAAAAAAATGTGCATGGACACAATGGAATTTTATTATGCCATAAACAGGAACGTAATTATGATATTCACAGGAAAATGGATATAACTGGGCCCTACCATGTTAAATAAAATAAGCCAGACTGACAAAGACAATTATCATATATTTTCTCTCATAGGAAATCTAGGTGTGTGTGTGTGTGTGTGTGTGTGTGTGTGTGCGCGCGCGCGCGCGCGCATTGCAACATGAAAGTAGAAAGGGCTTATGAGAATGGAGAAAGAAGTCTAGCAAAAGAGGGTATGGGGACAAGAAAAGGTATATGTTAATGAAGATATCATAATGCAAAACATTAATTTGATTATTAACCAAAATTTCATTTAAAATTTCAATTTAATTAAAACTTTTAGTCCTAGTGTGATCACCACACGAAGAATGTGCAGTAGACCCTTTGAGTTTGCTCTGAGTGATCATTCTTGTTTGGTTTAATCTTAATATGAGCCGCTCCGCCTTCACCAAGAACTCCAATCAAACCAGATTAGACTGAATTAAAATGCCTGTGTTTAATAAATGCAGCATGCTCGGGTGGACCGAGACAGCATGGCAGGAAGATGAGCCCATGCAAACCTGAAACCACTTGTTCCTTTTTCTTGCATGAGCCTAAATAGCCTGTGGGAATGTTCCTGACCCTCCCTGGGGGGAAGGGTCAGCACTTGGCAGGCTGGGATTTGGAGTCTGGACCGGGCAACTCCCAGGCCAGGGGCTTCCAATCATCCCAGTCTTCTTGGATATAGGGGTGTTTGAGGGCTAGGTTGATGCCCCCAACTTAATATTACATTCCAGAGGGGTGTGACAAGCAACTGAGGTGATATTTATGATAAACATTCTAGGCTCTCTTTGGATAAAGGGGCATTGGCTCAAGTCTGGCTACTTTCTGTGGGCATGGGGCGATGTGGAAGAGGGGAGAGCTGGGAGTTGGTGCATTCATGCTCAGAGCGAGGGGTGGCTGGAGCAGCATCTGTTTGCCGTCGTCCTGGAGTCCTTGGGTAGCTACTTTTTGAGGAAGATGAGAATGCATGTGGCTAGGAGAAAAAAAATTGTTATTATTGGACCTATGAAATGGGGCTAGCCATGGGATGGGACACAATAGCAGATAAAACCAGATTTTAGATGGCAAGTATCCTTGATCCAGAAGAGTTGGTACCAATGGTAAAGTCCCAGGAGACGTTGCAGGTGTTTGGCATTATCTGGAGTCGGTCTTGGCCCGGGCAGCAGGAGTGACCTGTAAAATATGCTTGAAACTGACTGGTGTTAGTGTAGCAAAACTTTAAGAGAACAGGAACAGATTTAGCAAAAGGCTATTGCTTTACATTTTAGAAAACAATTAAAGGAAACTGGAAATTCTGAACCTCTGAAGACACACCTGAAACCTGATAATCCTGGACTATGAAGCCTGTTAAAGAGGCATACCTTTCTGTATTTTAGCAGGAAACTTTATTAAATGTCATAGATGAAGTAATAAGTTAATATACCTTAAGTTGTCAAATGCCTTTAGACCGATCTGGGAGGGATAAATCAGCAAAAATGAGACAGATTTTTTTAGCTATGCAGGCAATCCCAAATCCTCTCCTTAGTCCTTGGAGAACACCAGTCTTAGAAGCAGTGCTTGCCATTAGCTGCTGAGTACAAGAGGCCCAAAGATTTTTCCTGTGTGGGAGATTAGTCTACCTGTCTTTGCAGGATGAGAAGAAAAAGAATCCAGGAAGCTGAAGAGGTAGAAGGCCACTTTCTTCTGTGTGGGTTGCTTTGCCAAACCCAGAGGCAAAGCCTGGAGGCAGAAGGTCTTCTGTCTTTTGGGAGGAGCTAAAGGGTGCTGCAGAAGCTGCATGTCTGTGTTAGAAGCTCTTGTTGTTAAAATGCCATGCCCTCAGATCTGTAAAGGCACTTGAGAACTAGGTACGATTACCTGTCATTTAAACTGGGCATATAAACTAAATTTAGCTGAGTATTTTATCCAATTAATTACAGTTTACCAATGCTAGTAGGTGCAAAAAGATTAAAAAGAATATTTTGAGCACATCACGAAAACACATTTACACAGACATAATGTGGCCACATCATTCTGACAGACAGACAAAACATTTTTAACTGACCAACTTAAAAATCCTGGTACAGGCAGGGCAGTGGCAGCACACGCCTTTAATCCCAGCACTCAGGAGGCAGAGGCAGGCAGATCTGTGAGTTTGAGGCCAACCTGGTCTACAAGAGCTAGTTCTAGGACAGGCTCCAAAGCTACAGAGAAACCCTGTCTCGAAAAACAAAACAAAACAAAACAACAATCCTGGCACAGTTAGGCCTGCCAGAGAACAGCTACTTGGGGGAGGAGGGAGGGCAGAGTGTGTGACATAAACCGCAGGCTTTTGGAGCCTTGTTTTAGTTAGTTGTTGGTGCCAATTTAAAAGGATTTTTTGTAAAAGGCTACCCAAGTGGCAAATAGCAGGGAGGGGGCAGGAGCAGAGTGGGGCTAGAGTGATCCTGGCATAGGTGGCAGAGGCTAAGGAAACAGCTGATGGGCGAGAGCCATTCCTAAGGGACTTGTGATGGCCTCTGCTGTCCTCAGCCAGTGGAAAGGGAGTTGGGATTAGATCCCCGGATCCAGAACGGGATGAGAGTGCTGGCGGCGAATAAACAGAGAGAGAGAGAGGAAAGGGGGGGGGCAAGATGAGAACACTGGCTGTGAATAAGCAGAGAGAGGGAGTGCAAGAGAGAGCTGGACGGAGGGGGAGGGAGGAAAGTGGAAGGGGCAGGATGAGAATGTTGGCTACAAATAAGCAGAGAAAGACAGAAGTTGGGGCGGGAGGAGAGCGCTGGCTGTGAATAAGCAGAGAAAGAGAGAGATGGAAGTGGGGGCTAAAAAGCCATCTAAGGGCAATTTGGAATCGGTCTGGAATTGCAAGAAACCCCATTTTAAGTGCATGTCTGTGTGACTCAAGCCTGTTGTGATGCATCCACCAAACAGTGCCCTTGAGTCAAAAATGGGGGTGCATGAGAAATGAATGGGGGATGTCTCCTCACACCCAAGTCCCTGGCTTTTGCCACATAGATCAGGCTTCCAGCTCAGGTCTGTGGCTTCAGTGAAAGCCCCAAAAGCGAATGGGTCACCCCAAGACCCTAATGGCAATGCAGTTTAAGAGGGGAACTCACCCAGTAAAGCCGATTGTGTACAGGAGGGGCGTTTTCCAGCAGGCAGCCCTGGGCCCATGGGGAAAAACAGACCCTTTTCAGTGGAACCTCCATTAGTTTGGTTTAATCTTAATAAAACCTGCTACACTGACACAAATGAACCCCAATCAAACCAAATTAGACCGAATTAAAATGCCCGAGTTTAATAAATGCGGCAGTCTCATGCATGGTGGGAAGAGGAGCTCATGCAAACTTGAAACCAAGTGTTCCTTTTTTCCAGTGTGAGCCTAAATAGCCTGTGGGAGTGGTTCTGACCCTCCCTGGGGGAGGGCTCAATGCTTGCCAGTCTGGGAGTTGGAGTACAGACCGGGTCAACTCCCAGGCCAGGAGCTTCCAATCAATCCTCATGATTTATTTTTGTTCTGATTAGATAAAGGAAAAACATTCAAGCAAGAGATTCAAAACTTGCATGAAATGCATGGCCCAGGTCTTCTTTAGGCTTGAAAGGGCTTCCATGATGGCAGTATTTTAACATTCTCTGTAGTTCACAGACATGGTAGGATAGGCATGGCTTCTTTCATACTTCCAGCCTATGTTCACTCTGTCCTAAAACATCCTCAGCACATCCTTCTTTCCTGGTAGTGGATGTACTGCTTATTGACCTCTAGGGGCAGAAGGGATGCTACCTACACTTTAATCAAGTCTTAGGTATTAGAAATGAATTTACGATTTAGGATAAAATGCCAGTTGTGATAAAGCTTCCCACTCTTCAGATCTTTATTTGGTTTGTAAAACCTTAGGCTTGATGTTTGTATTCATTTTTTTGTTATTGTTTTGTTTTTGTTTTTCAAGACAGATTTCTCTGTATAGCCCTGGCTGTCCTGGAACTCGCCCTGTAGACTAGGCTAGCCTCGAACTCACAGAGATTTCCCTGACTCTGTCTCTCATGTACTGGGATTAAAGGCATGCACCACCACTGCCTGACTGTTTGTATGTATTTTATTGTGACACAGCAAAGTTTATTTTGTTCTGTTTTATAGAATTGCGGAGGCATACAGTAACTGTGCTCACATAAAAACACTTCAAGTAGTTTTACAATATTTTCTCCTCTTATGTGTGATTATAATTTTCGGGTGCTTATAGAGCTTGGTGAGCCATTCATGAGATGCTCATGTGTTTGGGGGATAAAGTGAGGATTGCATAATTTGTGCCTTTCTTCTCATAGTTTCTCACACAGTCTTACACTAAAATGGGTAGTTCTTATTCAAGGCCTCGGCAGTTTGACCAGGAAGACTTTGTAGTGTTATAAATATGAAATTGATAGTGATTTCTTTGAATAAATAATCATGGACAATGTGTCTGGAGAAAATAATTGCTATTTATGTAAGCACAGACATGTAAGTTGGGCCTGCAAAGATCATGTTAGAGTGTCTATGGAAGAAAGTTGCTGCCTCCCGGCAGGAGTGGATTTTTCCAACTGTTTGAGGACAATGTGGCAAACAAAGAGGTAAAAAAAATAAATTGAGAATACCCAGCAAGAAGGTTCTCACTTTAATTCTGAAACGATGCCAAAAAAAAATGGACATAGGAGGGAAAGACGCCATGTTTGGCATTAGTCAATACAGAATTTGAACTCCCTCAGGTTCAGTAGGAGCCCCAGCTATTTGGGTAGAGCCTCAGTGCCCTGGTAAGCAAGCATTCCTGGTGGCCTCCCTCTCCTCACTCTTTGGGTTAAATGTGGGCACACTTTTTTTCCCCAGATTTTAGAGTCCTTCTGAATTTACTGTTAAAAGCTTGCCCCCACCCCATCCCTATGGCTTGGGAGGTATCATTTGATTTATTAACTATCATCACAGCCTTTGACTGCTAAGACCACTCACCAGGCTGGGGCTGTCAGGGTCCCCTTTGCTTCTTTTCAAGCTCTCTGGACTTTTTCTTTTTTTTTTTTTAAATTTTGAGACAGAATCTTAGTAGGTTTCCAGGCTAGTCTTGAACTCATTCTGTAGTCCAGGCAGGCATTGTTCTTGCCTCAGCCTCCAGAGTAGCTAGAACTACAGACCTATGCCTCTAGGCCTGACTTGAAAGTCTATTGTACTTTAACGCCGTGCATTTTAATTTACTTTCTTTTTTAAAGAAAGAACAGAAGGTCTAAAACAGTTAAATGACACACAGATATTCTGCTAGGTACAATGGGTCACCCAAAGATAAACAAGACATTAGGCAAGACAGACATTTCATACACAACTGTAATAGAAGGAATGTTTTGAATAAATTGAGAAGTATATAAAATACTGGGGATTTATAAAAGAGGAAGCAATTAATTTGTGCTGGAACGGCTGGAGGGAACAGGAAAGACCATTTGAGGCCCTGCCGGAGGAACCACAGTTTGAAAGGTGGGTAGGATTTTTCCAAGAAAAAAGGTCACACATGACAAAAGGAGAGGGATAGAAGGATGGAGGATTGGAAGGACAATTTAAGGGGTAAACTGATTGGATGCTGTAATCCGAGTAGCAGTCGAATATAGAATCTAAAACATATATATTCATATGAATGAAGAGAAAAATGTCCAGAGGAAGTTGTATGCTCCCCAATGACTCCGAGGAATGTTCTTAACTAAGAGAATTAGAGAGAAAACTTCTTTCCTAAACAGAAGGATTGGGTGGTTGATTGCCATTGGTGGAGATGAGAAGAGCAAGAACAATAATTGTCCATGGTCTTTGGTGGTGATGACAAGAAGGATGCAAGAACCTCAGCTGTAGGGAGACCCATGACGATTGTCTTTTGTGCTGTAGACCTTTGGGTTTTCCAATGATAATATCAATGATCTTGTAGGGATTATCTTAGTGTGCGATAATACAGTATAAACTAGAAGAATATTGGGAAATTTTTCCATATAGGTTTGGAACAAATTGTTTTCTAAAACATGTCTGATTCCACAGAGGATAAATGGTGAATGAAATGATGAGTACCTGATCAAGACTAACTGGTCTAATAAAGTGGTGCTGATGTTAGTGGATGAGAGCTCCACTAGCCAGTTACCCAGCTCTCTCCTTATTTACCCCTCATAGGACCTTCATAAGGAAGGTTATAATTTCTTCCTGATAATAAAGGGAAGTGGGCATAGGGAAGAAACTGGATTGTGATCAAACAGCAGGACTGCTCAGATTTGGAGTAAGAAATGTTTTTTCACCAAGGTAGGGTTGACTGTTTGGGCAGTGTGCACAAATATCTGTCTTATGGTTGTTGGTGGGCAGTGCAGCCTTCATCTACAATATGGGGAGGAGGTAGATGTTTGACAATTAGCCTCTTGTATCTTTTTTATACTTTATTTTTTTATTCATTTTACTTATTAACCACATTTCTCCCTCGCTCCCTCCTCTTCTCCCCGATCCACCCCATCCACTCTTCAGAATGTGTAAGGCTTCCCATGGGGAGTCAACTAAACCTGGCACATTCAGTTGAGGCACGACCAAGTCCCCACCACACACACACATCAAGGCTGAGCTAGGCATCCCGCCATATGGAATGGGCTTCAATAAGCTAGCTCATACACTAGGGATACAGCCTGGTCCCCACTGTCAGAGTGGCCCCATAAACAAACCAGGCTACATGCCCACATGCAGAGTGTCTTGTTCGATCTCATGCAGGCTCCACAACTGTCAGTCTAGAGTCCATGAACTCACACAAATTAGGGTCAACTGTCTGTGGGCTTCATCATCATGATCTTGACCCCTGCCCCTTGCTCATATAATTCCTCCTCCCTCTCTTTGACTGGATTCCCTTAGCGAGACCTTGTGCTTGGATGTAGATCTTTTCATCTACTTTCATCAGTTACTGGTTGAAGGTTCTGTGATGACAGTTAGGGTAGTCACCAATCCAATTACACGAGAAGGCCAGATTAGGCACCCTCTCCACTATTGCTAGGGGTCTTAGCTGGGGTCATCCTTGTGGATTTCTGGGAATTTCAAAACCTGATACCTCTTGTGTCTCAAAGAGGTGGATTTCTGACCCTTATAAGTGTATAAATCTGGTTAGAAATAGGAAATGTCATGAATTGGAAAGTTAATATTTATGACAGTGATTGCACAGTGCTTAATAAGTCAAATGTCGTTAAGCTTTATTATCAACACCAATATCCATTCTTCTACTCATGTATCCAATCATCCATTCATTCACCCATTATTCCTTCCTTCTATCCATCCATCTATTCATGGAGATAAGAATTACAGAATGACTTTTACTAGGCAATGTATCACTCATAAAGAAGAGAAATTCAGCCTGCCATTAAAGGATATTCCAGTGGGAAATGAAGACAAAAATAACTAATTCCAGGGGACACTGGTCTGTTATCAAAAATAAAGGGTTAGTTAGTTACCACCCATCTTAATCCAGGTTGAATTTTTAAGAACTCTTGAAGACACAGGAAATAACACAGATCCAAATTTAAATAAGTTATCACAAATCCTGAGCCAAATTTGGGATTAAATTAGGAACTGGATTAAATGAGTATAGCCGGTAACCAAGAAAATGAAACTAATATGAACTGCACAGTTTAATGACCAATGTATTTGACCAGTCATTTACTAAATAGAAATAAAAATGTATAAGCAAAACTAAAAATACTACAATTAATATTAGAGAAGTATTAGAACCAGCATAGTAAATTTTTGACACATTAATTCTTAATTTTTTGAGAATTTCATACCTGAGTGCTATATTCATATAATTTTTGTTGCCTCCCTCTTTTTCTCCAACTTCTCCTGTGTCATGTCCCCCTCTACTGCTATATATGTATGTGTGTATATATATTCACATATGTATGTGTGTATGCATGTAATATGTATGTGTATGCACATATATATGTGTATGTACATATACACATATATGTATACACACATACATAGCCTGATAACTCTGAATGGTGTTGTACTAGTCAATAGTTGTGTGGTTCATATCTTAGCAGTCCCATTCTGCTTGTGGAGTCTGGGTCCTAGGGAGCTGCTGGTTGTCTGTCATTGTTGGAATCCAGAGAAGTAGGTCCTATCACAAGCAAAGGAATGTGGCAGAAGCAGGACACATGAACTTGCCAGGCAGAGTGAGGGCAAGCAGGCAAATTGCAAGAGCTCCTTTCTTCTGTGTCCTTTTATGTGAGTTGCCCCAAAACTGTGAGTAGCCCAGATTTATGGTGGGTCCTCTCACCTCAAATGATCCAGTCAAGGAAATCACTCACAAGTATGTTCAGTCAAATGAATCTTTGTTGATTACAGACACAGTCAAGTAGAAAACCAAGATGAGCCACAACAGCGTTGCTCAGATGTATTTGTGTTAGGGCTCATGGCCAGAGAATGGGAAACTTGTCCTTAGAGAAGACTAATTCTGCCGCTGTCAGCAGCCATTAATTACCTGGAGCTCTTCATCTAGGGGTGGGGCTTTATTTAAGATTTCTCCCATCCATGTTGACATGTCAGCTTATGGTGTCTTTGTGCAGGTGTTGTATAGGTGACCACATAATTTTCATTTTTTGAAATTTCAAGGGTGCAGGTTCCTTGCCATATATATACTTTATCCCTATGAAAATTATTCATATCCTTGGCCCATTTACTGGTTAGTTTGCTAGATAACTAATTTTAAAAGAAGACAGGATTGTTAGTGTTAGCTATTAACATAAACTATCCCAGCAGTTGTATCATATTGTGTGTGTGTGTGTGTGTGTGTGTGTGTGTGTGTGTGTGTGTAACTTTCTCACAGGGAAAAAAGTAATCCAGATCCAGAATGGTATTTTCAGTGGCAGTCAAAATGCAATAGAAATGACCAGATATAGCACTACAAGGACAGCTACAATTGACAAATTCCTGGGAAAACAGCTTGGTGGTGTGGGAGTCTACCCCTGAGGACCCATCCTACTGAAATGTTGCTTAGTGTGATTAAGGCCATGTGCACTTTCAGTATTGAATTGTGATAAGTGGGGGAAATTGCAGCAATCACAATATCCATTTAGAAATGGGGAGTGGCTAGGTAAGCAGTAGTTTTAAGAGGTATTTAGCGAATGCCAGTGATATTCAATTAACAGCCTGGAAAGTGAAGAAACAGTGCAAAGCAATGCTTGCGGCCATAACTAAAACTACTCACTTTTGTTCTGGTGCTCAGCTGCAGTGAGTCACTAAGCAGGTTTCCCCCTTTTGGTTATTATACTTTTTTCATTTTACCAATGTTATTTAATGGAATGTAATTTGTGAGTTTGTATGCATGCAATCAATTTCATCAGCAACTTAAATTTAATTAACATTTAAAATATTCACAAAATGATTTCAGATTTATTTATTTTTCAGAATAATTTATAAGTTAAGTTGGAATCACAGGATAATTTTCTCTTAGTGAAAAGGAGAGAAACTCTTAGCAAATTTTTATGTCATCAAGTACCATACACAGAGATGATTGGAGAAAGGTAATTTTCTCCTGTTAGCTTCCATATATATATTTTTCTATATTATCCCAAGAATTTTGGACACAAAGGATGGCAAAAGAAGAAAAACTTGCATTCATTTTGGTATGTTTTTCCTTCAAAACACTTAGATGAAAGGTTTCTACTAAGTAAAATCTTATCAGTACTTACCGTGAATCTGGAATTTTGGGTCCAGATTGGAAAACAAGCCTAAAATTTGGACTCTATAAGGAAGATACTAGTGGATTAGTAGATATCACAAATTAATGTGTTCTTCTGAGTATGCCCATCCCTTTTCATATCTTCTTGAGCTTTGGCTGGGCTGAGGGGATATCATTCTTTTCAACTCCAGGTCCTTATACCTCAGGTACAATAACGACTTAACTCAACCAGCACTTAGATCAGCAGTTCTCAACCTGTGGATTATGATCCCGTTGGGGGTCGAATGACCTTTTCACAGGATATCAGAGATACTGCATTTCAGTTATTTGCATTACACTTAATAGCTGTAGCAAAATTATAGTTATGAAGTAGTAACAATATAATTTTATGGTGGGGGGAGTCACCACAATATGAGGAACTGTATTAAAGGGACCCAGCATTAGGAAGGTTGAGAACCACTATCTTAGACCCTGATGAAACATGACTCTCCCATGGCCCTGTCTATGGTCTGTGAGGAGGAGTCAAACACCCCTAGTGCCAGGGCTGCTGTATTAAACCAACAATAGACAATGCTTTTTGAAAGGATTTGAAGAGGTTGAATGAGACAACCCAGTAACAGAGCTAGCAAAGGGCCTGGCACATAAGAAATACATCATTTCCACAACAGCCACTATCACAGTGTCACCTACACCACTTTTGGCCCTACAAAGTACATGTGATGTTCCTGTATAATCCACTTTTTACACTTGAGATATTGGACAGTTTGGTCATTGCTTAAATTACCAACTTTAAAATGATGAAACTATTTATTTTGAATTATGCCAGGGTTTTGTTGTTGTTGTTTGTTAATTTTTGGTTTTGGAACCTCCATACTAACTTCCGTAGTGGCTGGACTAGTTTGCATCCCTTCCAATAGTGTATAAGGGTTTCTGTTTGTCCACAGCTTTGCCAGCATTTGTGAACTGGAATGTCATTGTAGCTTTTATTTGCATTTATCTGGTGGCTAATATTGTTGGCTACTTTGTTATATGTGTATTGGCCATTGTACTTCATCTTATGAAAATTATTCATATCTTTGACCCATTGATTGGTTAGGCTGTTGGATAGTTAATTCTAAAAGAAGTCAGGATTATTAGTGTTAATTATTAACACAAAACTCCCTAGCAGTTTTATTACAGCAAAATAGCTATTCCTTTGTGTGTGTGTGCACGTGCATGCATGCGTGTGTGTGTGTGTGTGTGTGTGTTTCTTGTGTCTGTTCACATAGTGTAGGTGTGTAGGTATGTGTGGCTCTATACATGTGCCACAGTATATGCGTGGTGCTCAGAGGACTGCCTCCAGAGTTTGTAGACAGGATGACTTTCTTGTGCACTTCTGCATATGTCAGGCTAACTGGACTTCAACCTTGAGTTTGTAGACAGGATGACTTTGTTGCGCACTTCTGCGTATGTCAGGATAACTGGCCTTCAACCTTCCAGAGATTCTCCTGTCTCTTCCTCCCATCTCACAGCAGGAGCACTGGGACTGCAGATGTTCATCCTGCTTCGTGTAAGCACTGGGAATCCAACCTCAGGTCCGCACTCTTGCCCATCACTGAGCCGTCACCCCAGCGTGAAAATACCTTCTCATCCCACGTTGCTTATGATGAGAGAAACACAGAAAGCAGATACTGACAGTGTGAACTAGAGGTGAATTATGTGGGTCAGAATCGATTCATAAGTCAATATTAGGGATTGAGAATCTTTAATCAACAGTGTGGTCTGATGGTATCTAAGTAAAAGACAAGAAATATCCCAGTTTTTTCAAACAGAAAGATGAATGCCTAGCCTTCTATTTGATTTTAATGTGACAGCTCTGCTTATTTTAACTGTTTGTTACCATAAAAGTATAAACTGAAAAGTAGCAATGATGGGTGAGTGTAATGCATTACATTAAATAAACTTGTCCTGCACGCAGCACATGGAAAGACTATTTACATTGCAGTAAGCTGTTTTCTCATGGGTTTACAATTCTGCTGTTCAAATAAATTTAAGAAACCTCTGACAGACAGCTTAATTTAGTTTATGTGGTCCAATCTCAAAGACAATGATTGCTGTAATTTTGGCATGGTGAACTCTTGGTACTCAAAACATAATAATCAGCTAAGTTTTTTCAGAGAAAGTATGTTTTAATTTAAAAATGAAAGAGGTATCAAAAAGCATACTAAACAATAAAACATATTAAATTGGTAAGGGCAAGTGAGTGTGGAAGTCATTTTATGAGCAAAAAGATGTTAAAAATGGAAGGATGGTTAGAATAAAACATTATTTTTCATGTTGCTTTTTATGAACTGGCCTATGTAGCAACTCTCATGGAGACTGAAAAAAAACATGTGAGGGAAAGGTTGTGGGATTTGCAGGGAGTTCTGAATTCTTTTCTGTATTAAGTCGAATTTGTGCCAGCAAGATAAGGCCTTCTGTTGACAATGTTATTAACTAGATTAGACTTCCAGCTCTCATTTTTTTTTTTTTTTGCCATTTTGCGGTGCAGGTGTAGAGTTATTCACAGAGGGTGAGATGACAAAGACACAGCAGAGTGGAGTAGAACAAGATATGGCCTTGAAATAGGAAGACAAGTTCAAGTTCCTCCTTAGCCTTCTCTTAGATGGGTTGCTGCCTAAACAGCAAGACTAACTGAGGCTTAGTTTCAGCTCCCAAATGCTGTTCTTTAGCTTAGAATCATGTAGGGAACTGGGTATCTTTCACTTGATATCAAAACAAGAAGTGCATCGAGCTAAGTCAGGCTGCAGTCAGCTGGACCTCACTTATCTTTAGCATCTCATGCCTCTGATTTGGGCCTTCAATTTGTCAAGATGGCTGTTGCCTCCTCCTCCACGGCCCCTCATCCCCATCTCACATGCTCCCCTCTTTCTTAAACTAATTACTCCTTCTCAATCTCTCTCCATCTTCCTCCCCTCTTTTCTTTCTCCCTCCTTTCCTCTCCAGTCTTTTTGTAGTTGTTCAGAGGCCCCCTTTGCAGACAAGGTGGTGGCAGCACATACCTTTAATCCCAGCACTCAGAAGGCAGAGACAGGAGGATACCTGAGATTGAGGCCACTCTGGTCTATAGAGTGAGTTCCAGAACTGCACAGAGAAACCCTGTCTCAAAATAACAATGCAACAACAACAAAAGACCACTTTGCCTGGAAAGTATCTCTCTTCTTTTCCCACCCTCCACCTTTCTTCCACATGCCACCATTTCTATACCCACAGACCTAGCTACATGCCTATTATTCTGGAGCCATTTTTACCTAGGCCAGTCATAAAAGACATGCACCCACTTTACCTGACCTAGATCCAGTTACTGGCCCAATCTTGGGGAAGGGGGATGAGCAGACTCACATCAGACACACAACAAAAGAAAGAAGTTCACATTCCCATGTTACATCACAAAAACCATGAGAGTGGCCAAGACAGCATGTCTTCCATCAATCCCAGGAGTCTTGTAGGAATGTTCTCTAGAAGAACCCTAGGACACAGAATTTAGAAAAAAAATCATAAACTTTATCAACGTACTCAAAGAGTTTAAGGAAGACACAAAAACTTGATTGACCACTAAGAGGGTTGAAAGATAAAGTACAAAAATTAGACAACACAGGCCAAGAATATGGAAAACATTAGATCACTGGAAAGGAACAGGCAGGAAATGTGGGACACCGTGAAAAGACAAAATCTTCAAATTATAGACATAGAAGAGGATTAAGAATCCTAAACCAATGGCATAGATCAGCTCTTCGAAAAGATATAGAAGAAAACTTCCCCCAACTGAGGAAAGGCATACCTATACAGATACAAGAGTCACACAGAAACCCAACTGGACAAGCCCATGAAAGAAACTCCCCACAGCATATCACTAAATATACAGAACAAAGAAAAAGTATTGAAAGCTGCAAGAGAAAAAGTAAGTCACATATATGCAAAAAATCCATCAAAATATCACCCTGCTTCTCAATGACAACTTGTAAAGCCAGAAGAGCTTGGAGCAATGCACTCCAATCTCTAAAAGACCGTGACCTCCAGCCTAGACTACTGTACCTGGTAAAATGATTCACCACAGCGGAAAGAGAAAGAAACACTTGCCATGATACAGTGTAAAGAAATTCATCTCCACCAAATAGCTCTAAATTAGACAACACTGGAAACAATACTTCAGACTGAAGAGAGAAATAAGCCCAGCTGGGAGAATCTCGGAAGAGATCAAATCAGGCTATAATCAACAAAATGCAGCAAAACTAAAACACAAATAACAAAATGACCGTAATAACACACACCTAGACACTCTGTCCAAGACAGTACTTTGTTGTCACCAAATTCTGCTTTCGGATAGTTAATGACCTAACATTAAAAATACACAAATACAAATCTACAAATGCAAGGGAGTAATACTATCAACTGTACAAAGAGGGATAAATACTGTTAGTGGTTTTGTATATTTACATTTAATTTTACATTTTGCAAACCCCCAAACAAGCATTAACAATAAGAAAACTAATTTGGTAAATGATTTATATGATTTTAAATTCTCTTTTCCATTGTTTATTAAATGATGTGAATTTTTCATAGCTTTTTATAAAATACTATGCACCTGTGTGCAAGCATGTGTTCTGTGTGTGTGTGTGTGTAGGCGGATGCACACACATGCATGCACATACTGTGATGGCTAGAAGAAGATGCCGAACCTCCTGGAACTGGAGTTACAAGCAGCTGCCAGCCACTTAACATGAGCTGCCATCCTCTTTAAGAGCAACGAATATTCTCAACCCCTGAGTGATCTCTGCATTCCCCTACAGTTTTTAATATTCATAGAAAAGTTTTCAAATTTTTTTAATAATCCATCAAACATGGAGCACAGTCCATATACTAGTTTCTCTCCGGTTGAGAGGAGCTGTTGAAAATACTTAGCTCTTATAAGCATGACACAATGGCAGCCTCATTAAAAATTCTCATGCACATTCCATCCTAATTCAGCAGGCCCATTCTTAGAAAAATTCCTGGGTGTGTGCATTTTTTTAAAAACTCGGAAATAAACTGCCAAATGTTCTCCTGAACAGATTGCATCATTTTGCTCCTCTGCCAGCTCTGGCCAGAGGTACTGTCTTCATCATGCTCCTCCTGCAAGGACAAGACTCCTCACAAATTTTCCTAATTTGTTTACTTCTCACCATGCTAGCTTGCAAAGTCCTGGAAAGCAGAGGGTGTACCCTACTCATTTCAGACCCTAGTGTCTAGGACAGAGCCTGCCGTGAAACATGAGTGTAACATGAGGGGCCAGGCTTGTTGGGGTTTCTGTTCTGCCCAGTCCCCCAACCATTTAGTCCCAGAGAAAATCACGCAGACAGTCTACATTAGGTTATAAACTGATTGGCCCATTAGCTCAGGCTTCTTATTAGCTCTTGTAGCGTACATAGCCCATTATTCTTATCAATGTTAGCCACATGGCTCAGTACCTTTGTCAGCATGGCAGGTCACATCCTGCTTCTTCAGTGGTCCAGACAGGAATGGGGAGAGAGCTTCCTGCTTCCCAGAATTCTCCTATTCTTCTTGCTCCGCATCTACTTCCTGTCTGGTTGTCCCACCCATACATCCTGGCTAATGGCCAATCAGCGTTTATTTAAATCATGATTGACAGAATACGGACAATTCTCCCGCACCACATGAGAGGGGTATAATTCATAAGATGAATGATATAACAGTTTTCTAGTCTGATTCACATAAGTTTCCAATGTTGTTGCTAAATTTTTGACGGTTTAAAACTATGGAATCCTGTCTTTCTTTCATGTCACAACATTGTGGGAGCCTCTGATTTCAACACTGTCTATAGGAATGCCTTGGGTCAGCTCTGGCAGGCTTGCTCTTTTACACAGTGATGGCTATAAATTAAATATGGTTTTTGAAAGTGAGTCTATGGGGCAGAGAAATGGCTCCCCGGTTAACAGAACTTGCAGAAGACCTGGGTTCAGTTCCCAGAATCTATATAGTGGATGACGACCATCTGATATCCTTACTGCATGTTGGTACACACACATATACACACACAAATAAAATAAAAGTAAATAGCTTATATTAATTCCACCTTTGATTCTGAGTATTGTAGAAAAACTTAGAAAAATAATCTTCCTTCATCATTTTGGACCCTAGGCTCTAAGGCAGAGCCTGCTGTGAAAAATAAAAGGAGATAGAGTCGCTCACAGGATGAAAGAGGTACAGTTCTAGTCTGATGAACACTCATACACATAAATACCTTACATTAATTCTGCCTTTGATTCTGAATATTGCAGAAAATTTTAAAATGTAAAATACATATTATATATAAATGTTATATCCTCTGTTAGTAATTAATGAGGCCCAGCATTGGTGAATGTGACTGTCTCAAACAACCCAGGCTCATCTGACAAGTTCCTATGTGGGACCCATTGTGTCGTGTAGAGTCACATGATACAGATAATTTATAAGTGGTGAGACGTGCCGCCTTAAATCTTTTTGTCATTCAAGTCAGTATTGATATATTACTTATGAAATCGGGTTTTATAGGTCTGACTCAAAAACTGTTGAACAATAAGGCTAGGGTCCATGTAGCAGAGTCAGTTTTAAATCTGAAAGTTATCTATCACAGACACAATCAGTTCTGAGTAGTTCAAGGAAATGAACTGTTGTTATCTGCATTGGAAGCAAAATGAAGCCCCTCCCTGCTGCCCTTATACAGAATTAACTCTTCAGTGATGTCAGGCATACAGAGTGTTGCCAAGGGTGAGTGTTTAGGCCTGAGGAGAAATGGCTCAGATCCAAAGTGTAGAGAGCTGGTGTACTGAGTTCAGAGTGAGGCGCTGGCAATGAGATTTCAAATCCCGATCTGATGAATAACAGAGCCACTGCATCTGTGTTCCTCAGTTTCTCCACTGGGACTATCATTGTGCTACAGAAATGATAGGACTTACATCATAGATGTTTTAGAGGTGAAACTCGTTCACATATGTATAGCACTGGAAAGGGGATCTGGTAATCTATTTTTAATTGAATTTTCTACTGGCTAAGGATTTCAAACCTCAAAATCATTTGTTAATATAGTTAACATGGTAACTAATAGAAAACAACCAACCAAGGGATGTAAAAAAATGAGGAAAATGTTGCATTTTTAATGTATTACTGCATGCAAAAATACACTAATAATAGTTTGAATTGCTTGTACATATAAGATACTTAATCTTTTCCTAAGTGCTTTCACCATATCCAAGTTAAATATTTTAGTATACCTGTTTCATCATGTTTTTCAATAAAGGTACATTTAAATCATGTTAAAATGAAATAAATTAAAAATATATGGAATTAAATATATATGGGATGTTGTATCCAGCTTTGTTCTTACCCAACTTTGATGCTTAAGTAGTCTTTAGAAAAAAATGAATACATTCTCTAAAATGTTTACTGATTTCTTATAAATATGCTTTATAAAAAGATACCCAAGTTGTGTGATGCACATACTCCATAGTCTGTCTTCCTTTAGGCCACATAAAGGAAAGAAACTCCATATTAAAATAACTATGAATTTATGTGCTTCAATTATTTGTTGATAATTGGTTTGTTTCCAATGACACAGAGTTCATATATAGAAACAAATTACAACTTGTTTACTTAAAAATCTAGTATTGATTATTGGAGAACAATTAACAAACATTTATGCTATCTTCTCATGAAAGAAAAAAGTTCTAGAAAGTTGGGGCCATAAAACACCCCAGGAAGTCAATATTTCTCCATAAAGACCCTTTAATGTTGTTTCCTATTTTTAAAAGTTCTCCCGGAAGGATGCCAGCTACAAATTATGTTCCGGTCAGCCCAGAAGCAATTCTCACTGAAGCCGACTGAGTCCACTACGATTTAAGCTAAGCATCACACCGAAGGGGTCACCAGACACCACTGCTTGATGTCTGCAAAGAACTAATAAAGGTAGCAAACTAATCCATAAAGGAATGTGAATGGAAACAGAATACCAGATTCATATCTGACAGATCTAAAATGAGTCTCAGTTTCAAAAAAGGGGGGCATAAAATGGATTCTTTATGTATTCAGGCCTGCTTTTAATTAAATGCTGGGGAAAGCCAGAAGGAAAAGTCCTAGGTCCAAACCCTTATGCACCTCAGGATTTTAACTGGCTGAAGGGAACTTTTCCCTCTATCGTGTAGTTCAGCCAACTTCCGAAAAATAAGAAATTGTTTCCCTGGTCATCTTCGATTCCTACTTTGATGCTGATGAATGGGAAATTACAGCTAATTGAGAATAACAAATGGAAATGAATTTATTACTCCCCCACCCCACCCCAGTGTCCTTCAAGCCAAAGCTAAGCTCAAGTGCTTATTTTTAGAAATTGGGTGGATTTCCTTAATGTGATTTTCTAGATATGCACAAAGCCTGCAATAACATCTAAACTGTTATCTGAAATGACACAGCTACATCTTATATCCGTGACAGAATTGTGTGCACACATTTTATACCTCGCTGTAAACAAGACATGCTTACTTATATTTCCACCTGACCAACAGGGGTGTTTCCCAAAGAGGCATGAACAAGCTTAGCTGTTAAAATTAGAAGGATGCATATAGAAATAAATGATACCTCTTGCTAGATAAGAAAGCAATTGTGTGTGCTATTAAACAACCTCAGATGCTGTCAACATTCTCCAAGAGCTAGAATTCTCAAGGGCAATCTGACTATGGCAGCCTGGTAGATTTGTAAGAAAGGCACAAGTGGGATAATGCCTATGAAGGAAATTGAGGAGTGAATGGCGGCAGTCAGAGGCAGCCTATAACCCAGGGTTCCCCCTCTTCACAAGCCCCATGCTGGTGAAAGACAGGGAACGACTGATGGGCATGCAGAACTGTCAGAGTGTGGTGTACCTCTGAACTGTTCTCAGCTATGCTGTAATAACAGGAAGAAACTATTTCCTGATTTTGCTTCAGGTTATCAATACATGAGGGTTTCCTTTGTGAACCATGTAGTCCTTTGGAGGATGACACGTGGGTGCCCCACAATTCAGTTAATCTCTAGGGATTGGATATTAACTGAGAGTCAGGTCCCATAGTGGGGAGTTCAGTGCCACATTCCATTGCATGCTCAAGCCACCTGAACGTCTGACAGCTACAAGTCAAGGGACCCCACAGCCCCTCTCAAGAGACTGCTTCTTGGCTGGACTGACTCCTAGAACTTTGACTAATCTTTACTTATATTTTCCTGTTGGTTCTAGAAGAAAAGAAATGGGAGTGTAGGGCAGTGAGGAGATAAAAGAAACAAAGGGACAAAGGACTGAACCACGGCACATATTTTATTTGGGAAAAGACCTGCCAAGGGCAACTCTAATCTAAGAAAAAGGGCCTGTAGCCTACTTACAGATTGGGGTAATTATAATGCATAAATGGGGAATGTTGGGTCATGGTTGCTGGGATAAGTTCGTGAGTTATGGGTTACAAAACAGTGTTTCTCAAGTAGCTAACAAGAAAGCACCTGAATAGGCCCCGCATCCGACTCCCATAGGCATTAAATTTGAGGTCTCACCTGACAGTAAAGGAAGCCGTAGCTTGATGTTGTATATTAAACTTTCATACTTTGGAAGAACAAAACTAAATGTTGAGGCTGTGAGGAATATAAGGGAAGCCATCTAACTGTACATATTTGGGATAACGCACCTGCTTCAGAAGTACCTGATTTACCAGTCAAGAAAAGTCAGCACTTTTTAGCATCCATAGAAGCTTATGTCCCTTAGTAAAAGAGCATCATCTTTGGGGTGGCCTCCACACCTCCTTACACATACTTTATGTCATTTCCAGACTACACCAGTTGGACAGAGCCTATTCAGGTACTTTCTGACACTGTTTTTTTTTTTTTGTTTTGTTTTTTTGCATCTAGAACTGCATCTAGACTACTACTACTGCATCAAATACTCTGAGCTAAAGGAGATGCTATGTATATAGCTGTCCCAAGGCATTGTTTAGAGAATGATAACAAGAAAATGTCTATACATCTCCAGTACAGTCTGTTTTCAGATATCACAATCCGCAGTTGGTGGAATCCAAGGGCTACAGGTACAGCAGGCCAACTGTATACATAAGGAGCTATAAATGAAAACAGTAAAGGACATAGCGTGTTAGGGTGTGACAACTGTCTTGGAGATGGACAAACTTAGGGGGAGAAATAATGTGTAAATGAGACAAAATTTGCAAAACTCTAATAATGTTCTAATTTTAAAACATATTTTAAAGAACTTATGACATGAGAGACTTGATTCTTTTATACATTCACAAAGGAATCATCTTTTAAAATTGATTTATGTACATTTGGTGTAGCTTCTAGGAGAGGAAACCCTTAGGTAATGTTTGTGCATGTGTGCATATGTTAATTATCCCCTTGACTCAGTGAAATTTGTAGTGACCTTTCTAGTTGATTTTCAATGTAATTTTATCTAATCTCCAATAACAGTCATTATACTCCATGTATTCTCCACCTTTGCTGGAATACATGCATTCCCCTCCCCCTCCTGTCTCTCTAAGGACATTCTCTCTCCATTTTTTCATCTGCCTTCATTGAGCTTCTGCTCTCCATATTCGGTTTCTTTCCAGTTTATTTCTGTGTGGGTGTCTGTGTTTGTGTGTATTTGGGGGGGATTGTGTTGCTGTGGGGGCCAGAGACAACGCTAGCGTCATTCTTTATGTATGATCCACCTTGATTTGTGTGTGTGTGAGAGACAGGGTCTGTCATTGGTCCTGGACTCATGCATTAGGTTAGGTTGGCTGGCTAGGAAGCCCTGGAAATCCTCCTGACTTTGGCTTCCCTGTGTTAACTTACACCACCATGATAGTTCTTATGTGGCTCCTAGGAATTGAACCCAGGGCTCCCTTACATACTAAGCGATCCTCTATCACTTAACCAATTACCAAACCCCTCTCATTTTCAAAATTAAACAATTGCCAGTAAATGATGATGCGTCAACTAATCTTTCTCTGGTGCCTCCCTCTTCAGGTAATGCCGCCTATTTATTTTTCTTAATAGAACTATACTTTAATCATGTTGAATATCTTTGTGATGGTTAATTTTCACTCAACTTTACTAGAGTTGGAATTGCTTGGGATACACATCTCTGGGTATAAATGTGAGGGTGTTCCCAAGAGCTTTATCTGAGGAGGGAAATCCCACCCTGAATATGGGTTGCATCATCGCGTGGGTTGGGGTCTTGAACTAAATGAAAATAATGGAAAAGAGAAGAATGAGCTGCGCAGTAGCTTTCAACCCTCCCCAATTCCCTACTGTGATGTCATCTGACCTGCTGCCTCATGCGCTTGCCACCAAGCCTTCCATGCCACAGAGGACTGCACTGCGAGCCAAAGCAAATCTTCCCTTCTACAACTTGGTATTGTCAGGAATTTTGTCACAGCAGCAAGAAAGGTCACTCACACAGTGCTTACCAATCATCCTCTGCTTCCTGTTCCCTTACGACCGATGAGTGACTATGAAGTACTAATTAATGATCTATTCTCTAAAGTGCAAAGTGTGTAAACCCTGGGTGTGTTAAGTTGGTAAATTTGCTTTAGGGAAACATGTTAAATTTGAAACCTGGGGTTATAGTCATTTTACTTTCCAAAAGTAGTTTTATCTGAGCAGAAATGGTTGTTGCAGTAGGTTGGCCGTGAGCACTAGAACCAGGTGTTTTTAGCCTAAAGTTGGTTTGTTTCCAAAGTTACGATTCTGAAATTTCATACTCATCAAAAGGAAAACTTAGTTGTCCTTGTGTTCTTGTGCCAAACCATGAATTCTGGCTTTGTTTTGTGTAATATGATGCGTGTTGGGGATATTAAATATGAAGTCAGCATTTCACTTGGTGTGTTCACACCTTCACAGCTGCCGCCTGCGTATGTGTGAAAATAACCTGACTGCAAGGCTGGAGGATGCAGTGCAGAATTAGAATGCCTGCCTACAAGCCGCAGTCTAGGATTCAATCCCAAGCACCACACGAAAACGACAGCAATAATAATACAATTAGAAATTCACTTTCCTGGTAGATTAAGATATCAGAATTGCCTGAGCATGGCTGTATAAATCTTTCATCCTAGCACTCAGAAGACAGAAGTAGGCAGACCTCTGTGAGTTTGAGACCAACCCTGTATGTCCAGTCGGTTTCAGGCAAGCCAAGGCTACACAGTGAAACCCTGTTTCAAAAATTAAAATATCCATAGGAGCTGGAGATGGCCTAGTGGATATGAGTGCTTGATGCTCTGACAGAGGACCTGTTTTAGATGGCAGCATTTACATGCTGGCTTACCTCTGTCTGTAACAATAGTTCCAGTAGATTTGAAGGCCCCTTCTTGCTGCCAGGGGCACCAGACATGCATGTGGTACTCATACACATCAAAAAGAAGAACACTCATATATTTCTGATAAGAATACATACAATTCTGATATATATATATACATATATTGATTGACAGCTGATTAAACTACTCAGAAATCCTCCAGAAAGATATATTTAATTATATTTTTAAAGTCAGATGAAATTTTTATACTTATAGAATTCTTCAAGCTATCAGTCATTTTTATAATTTAATTTAATTATGTTTTTTGTTTTCTATACATCCAGACCACAGTTTCCCCTCCATACACTCTTACCTACCCCCCATCCCCTTTTCCCAAGATCCACCTTCCCCCTGTTTCCCTTCAGAAAAGAGCAGGCGTCCCAGGGATAACTGAACATGAAATAGCAAGTTACGATAAGACTGTGCACAACCCTCAAGGCTAGGCACAACTTAGCATACGCGGTATCAGCTTTCCACATAGAATTGTACATTATGTAGTTTCATGCATAGTTTTTTCTTGGTGTTTTGGATCTTTATTTTCTACTTCTCTCCCTACATTACCACTTGTACGCCCCACCCCAACCTTATTCCTTCCAGTTTCATATCACACATATTCTTCCCACTTCTTTCTTTAAAGCAATAACCTTTGAGATTTTAGATTCGTGCCTCCAGTTTACCTAGAAACTGCCCCATCATCAATTACGCCACGTTAGCACTGAGTTCTAAAACCCCACTGTGAAAGAACATTTTGAATGAATGGTTTTTTTTTTACTTCAGTTGGACAAAATTAATTTTTTAGTGACTGTCTGTCTAATTCATGATGGTAAAATATGTGTGTGTTGTGCAAAAGGCAGTTCACCTTCTGTAACTGAAATCAGATCCACTGTTGAAGTTTGCTATTGGATCGTCAACATGGAGAGCACAATAAGACTACCCTTTTACATTTATTTTTGTGAAGTGTGCACATGACAAGACACACATGAGGAGGTCAGAGAATGCAATGTAAGAATGTGTAAGAGTTTCTCCCCCTCAACCATATGGGTCCCAGGGACTAAACTCAGGTCACTTGGTGGAAGTACTTTTACCCGCTGAGCCATTTGGCTGGCCCACCTATAACAGCTTTGAAGAAGCAATGAGAAAATATACAAACAGCTACCACAGAGTTTGACATGTACTCAATATTGACAGTAAGTGGGTGACTAAATTACCAAAGAGTAGCTGATTGCTTTCAGATAATAGCCAATTATATCAGTACTGAAATTATATAGGGCATTATTGTCCAACTTACATTAGATTAACCATAACTACTTTTGCTTCCCTGTAACAAAACATCTGGTATGAACAGTGTGAAGGGGGAAAGGCTCATTGTTCATGGTTTGGGGGGATCAGTGCATGCACTTGGGCAGAACATCATGGAGGCAAAGCATGTGGTAGAGGATATATTTGATTGGTTTTTTTTTTAGTTATAAACTGATTGGCCTAGTAGCTCAGGCTTCTTATTAACTTATATTAGCCCATTATTCTTGTCTGTGTTAGCCACGTGGCTTGGTACCTTTTTCGGCAAGGCAGTCCATCTTGCTTGCTCTGTGTCTGGATCATGACTGCAGACTGTGCTTCCCTCTTCCCGCATTCTCTTTGCCCCACCTCTACTTCCTGTCTGGTTGCCCTACCTATACTTCCTGCCTGGCTACTGGCCAAACAGCACTTTATTAAACATAATACAAGTGACAGGATAAAAAATAATACAAGTGACAGGATAAAAGACCATTGTTCCACAGCACTTCCCCCTCCTTTTTTTAAACAAGAACTCTAAATCAAATCTCCTTTGTTTAGCTTTTCTACTGACCATTATCCATAACAACTTCTAACCAACATTCTAAACAAATGCAAACATTCATAATCCATTTTTTGGGAAAGTGGGTGTAGTTTTTCCAGGCTACTTTCTACTGATTAGGGGCACTGATAATCTTTTGGGGACCCAAAGAAAATTTTGAATTACGATCAAGTCCTGACTGGAGTATCCTGTGATGCTTGATCATCTCAGACAACAGTCTTGAATCTGTTCTGGATGTAGAACTCAGATATCTGAGCCATGCACTCCTATCAGAGATTTCTCAGAGGGTCTTCCTTGATCAGACCTGATTCTTCTTACCCTGGAATGAATCCACAGCCTCTCATTTCCTGTGAAAACAAAAACAAAACCTCTTCTCCAAAGTAACACACCTTTTGACTTCAATTTTGAAGTCAAAATATTTTCAAAATATCTATCTTGAATTAATTCAGCAGCATTTATAAACAAATATCTTTTAGCAGCTGTTGCTCCTTCCTCGGAATTCAAACAATTCAAAGAGAGCATAATAACATACAGTATCCAGATTCTCTGTGTGTTTTCCATCTTTATATGGCTTTATTTAAAACTCTATTTCTTTTATTTTTAATTTTTGGCTTTTTGAGACAGGGTTTCTCTATGTATCTTTGTCCTGGAACTCACGCTGTAGACCAGGCTGTCCTTGAACTCATGGAGATCTGCCTGCCTCTGCCTCCCAAGTGTTGGGATTAAAGGTGTGTGTCACCAGTCCTTGAACTCATAGAGATCCATCTGCCTCTGCCTCCCAATTGTTGGGATTAAAGGTGTGTGCCACCACACCCAAGTACTTTCTTTCTTTTTGTTTATTTCTTTTCTCTCCCAAGGCTGCATATATTTTAAACACACTGTAAACCATATTTGATATTTGACATGTTTGGTTTTATTGTGGACAGGAAGGAGAGAAAACAACCCAGGCACCAGAGTCAGTCTCAAAGAAATGTCCATACCAACCTATTTCCTCTAGCTAGGCTTCCCTCCTAAAGTTTCCAGAATCTCACAGAACAGTGTCACCAGTTGAGCAAGTGGTGTCCAGCATGTGAGCCTATGGGGATAGCTCACAGCCCAACCATAGTAAAGATCTTTGTGGCAGTGTTGGGTCCTGACATCACATGCTGCTGCCTGTTCCTTCCCATTTCCCCAGCTGAGCTGTGTTTTTCTGCCAACCAGGGCCAAGCGGGGGCTACTCTGTCTAATCACTAAGCAATGATTATGAAGTGTTCAACTGTAGGGTTTTTACCCCAGGCTTTCTTCTTTTTTCTTCCTTCTGTACATACTACATTGCTGTTGACGTCACACTTTTTGACTAGTCTTTCCTGCTCCCTCCAGCTGGTCAAGCCCCATTCCACACTTCATTTCTATGGACTTGACTGTTTCCGATGCCTCTTGTTAAGAGGACCAAACAGTATTCATCTTCCCCAAATGGCTACTGCACAATGAGTCTGTGACAAATGCAAATCCAGCTATCACTTATTTGCCCTTCCATTAAGAACCTAAAATTGGTGTTCTCATGCCTCACTTTGCTTTGGTATGCAGTCTTTCTGGAGGCTTCCTGTACTGGGTTTGACATCCACTGTGGCGAACGCTCTGTGTTATTTCCGTGGCCTGAAATGTGCTCTTCCATCACCCAGAGCTCCATCCCACTTGTATTTGCAGTTTATGTTTGTTTCTGGATGTGGTGCATTAAAGACTGTCACAAATAATTTCAAAGTCTTCCCCCAAGTGATGTCCCTATGCCTTGCCCTGGCATTGGGCAGGCTCCAGGATGCTGGGACCAAGTTTCTGACTGGCTGAACACTGAGCTGGTTTCTAGCTCTGAATATTTAGAAATGAGTGGCTTCTGCTTGCTTTGTCCCAGAACCCTTCTTTCTCACCATAGTTTCAGCCATCCCATGACAAGTCTGATGGCCTTAAAGCTGCTTTGTATCTTTTTGTTAAAGAAAGGTCTGGAACAGCTCCTGACTCCACTGTTTTTCAAGAGTGTTTTCCTCAAACGACGGTCTCCCAAAGCAGGTCATCAAAAACAATCTGAGTGATAAAAGTGAGTATTGTAGTTTAAAATGGTATGTATTTTTATCTTCATCTGTGTGAAATGTATCACCTTGTGTGTGTGTGTGTGCGTGCATGTGCACACGCATGCACACTCACAGGTGTAGCCATTCCACAGTATGCATAGAGGGTCAGATGAAAACTGGAGGTGTCTGTCTTTGCCTCCCACCTTGTTTGAGACAGGTCCTCGTATTGTTCGCCACTGTGTAAGCCAGGCTGTCTGGTAGGTGAGCTCGCTGGCTTTCTCCCCTCATCCCCTCTCATCTTGTCATAGGAACACTAGGATTACAGATTCATGCTACTGCATCTGGTTTTACATGGGTCTAGGGATCTCCAAATCAGGTCATCCAAAAAGAAGAAAAAAAAAACAAATGCTATTTTTAATCTTTATGGGTATGTAATATTTGTATGTGTTTGTGTGTGTGTATGCAAGTGTGCTCATGCACAATGCACATAGAGGTTCTTTCTTTAACAAAATGATCTTTGGCTTACATGGCATTTAGCCATATCCTCAGCTCTGGATTTTGCTGTACAATTTGAAACTAATATTTGATGTATCCTTTGTATTGCATCTTATAAAAGAGATGCTTGCAATTATATATAAATGTGCATCTACCCAAGGTTCTTGCCTGGATACTTTTAATAATGAAGCTGCATTATTTAAAAGTACAGTAAACCTAACTCATCCTATATTAGTGTATGCATGTACTCATGAAAGAAGTCTAATGTCTAGTGAACCACGAAGCCTAGAGATGAATAAATAAAATCATGCAAAGGTGAATGAATAAAATATTGTTGTAGCAATGCCTCTCCAATAAGAATTCCAAGCCCATTTTTCTGATTTTATTCACCCACTTGAAATTTAACTCCATTTCTTTTTTATGCTTACAAAAAATTTTCATGCAAACTTTTGTAGGAATATCAAATTATAGAATAGAGATGTGACATTTCTTGGATTTTCTTTATACTATGAAGAAATAAGTATTAAATACCCAAATGCCAGTCCAGCATTGTGCAGGATGCCCATAGAGTACCAATGTGTGTCACTGTCCATTAGCTTGTTCCCACAAGCACAAAAGAAAGAGGACAAAAGAAAGCCTCAGAATTACAGGGGGTTGTGATAAGAGAATCAGACCTCTGGAAATGACACAGATCTTTAGAAGCTGATATGTCATTCATCCTGGCCAATCTATACTTGATGGAGAGGAATTTTCAAACTTAAGCTGGAAAGTCAACTAGACGTAGAGTCATGAAGAGAGTGAAGAGGTTAAAGGTCATCATTAGGCAAGACGTGTCAGACACGCTAGGGAGGAACTGGAGAGAGAAGTGGAAGACTGGCTTATACCATCCCTGGGTAGCATCTTGCTTTGCTTTATCATCGGAGTCATTGTATTTGACTTCCCTTCCATATCCATGCCAGGCAGTATATGAGATAAGTCACAAACCTTTGCAAGAGTGCATTCCCATGTCCACACTGCCAAGCAGATTAGGTTTAGGCAGCGTCCTATCTCACTGTATAATTGCAGCCTTCAAACTGAGTGCTGAAAATATGCTACTGTTAAGGACTCTTCATTTACAATTAATCACAAAGTAGTACTTAATGTTCAGATTATAAATTAAGAATCTATTAAATTTATTTGCATTCATAAAAACCCCATGTTTGAACAGGAGAAAGATCTTATCGGTACTGCCTGGCTGAGGAGAACTGGCTCAGAATTTTCAGTACATCTCCCATGGATGCTCATATTGTTACATGGAGAGCTGAGAATAAAGTTTAAGTCTTTTGACTTTTACCCCTTCACTTTTCTGGTCATTTTAAAAGGAATTTTAAACCTGTAGAAAAAGAGGGTATTTTAAAATGTATATTTTATCTATAATCTCCAAATATTTATTTTTCTATTTACTTTTTAGTTATCATACAAAAGAAAGGGTTTCATTATATTTTATATAGATGTATACATCCTTGTACTTTTCTTATATTTGCCTCCCCTTCCCTCAACCCTCCCTCCCCTCTCTTGCCGATCTCTTTTCTTCCCTCAAATAGTGGTATTTCTGCTTTTATACCGTATCCATGTGTGCATGGGTTTCTTTTCCTGTTGTTGGGATAAGATATGCTGACAAAAGCAACTTAAAGGAGCTAGATTTTATTTTATTTGCAGAGAGCTACAGTCCACCATGGTGGGAAAGACATGGCACCAGGCAGGAGCCAGGAGGCTGGCTGGTCACGTTGTAACTGTACTCAGGAAGCAGAGTGGGATGGAGGCTAAAATTCCTCAACACACAGCCCTAGTGAACCACATCCTCCAATGAGGCTTCACCTCCTAGAGGTTCCACAACCTTCCCTAACCAACTGAGGGCCTAATATTCAAACACATGATTTTGGGGGGAAATTTCATATTCAAACAACAGTAGTCTATTTGTATACTATATTATACATGTGTATATGTATATGCGTATGTATGTGATTAAATCCAGATTGCCTGTATGATAGAAACATGCAATATTGTTACAAAAAATAAAACAGCATTTTGTTATTGCCTTCTTTGAAAGAGTGATTAAATTCACTGAACTTTCCTCAATGAGTTAATTTTTTTTCTTCATTGTAAGTTGTAGAAATTAATCACATTAAGAAAATCCTTGTGGGGACTTCAAAGGCACATGCGCAACCTCAAAATGATTGGTTTATTGTCTTTTTTTTAAAAAAAATATTGTACTTGTTTTAAATTACCTTTGGAGAGCTGGGTTCCACTGTGAATGAATGAGAGAAAAAATGTCTTTGCCGCTCTCAGCAGCCATTAATTGACTATTTTTGTGAATGAGCCCTCTGACCAAGTGGTCTACCCTCAACACATACACATGCAAGCAATACTAAATGGTCTCAGGAAGTGTGTGCGTAAAACAATAAAAATTAAAGAAGAGGTCAATAATTTGAGATGGGATGAAGCAACATAAGAGAAGTTGGAAGGAGAAGGAGGGCTAGAAATGATGTACTGTATTCCTGTATAAAATTTTCAGAAACTCTTAATAACACAAGCTCTCAGAACTATCAACCAAAATATAGCTTCCTTATTTACAATTGAAAAAAAAGTCTTTACATCTTAAGTAACAGGTACACAACATAAAAGCCAGCTTCGCTATTGGCAGTGGTCATAAGTCCATTCTGTAAGCTCTGTTTTCTGTCTTTACAGTACACAGCCATAGTGTCGACATGAGGTGGTACATGCATTTGGACCAGATCGTGTGGACCTCGGGTTAACGGGTTCATAATTAAAGCTGTGTCTTTTGGAGGATCACCTTTACTATCTGCATTTCCCAGAAGTTGTCCTTTAATAAAACTCATGATTTTTCTCCAAGAATTTTTTCTCCCCCCTCCCTTTTATTCCCAGAGGAAAAGATGACAAAATGTGGTCACTTGCCGTCTCCGAGACTGAGGGTGTTAACAGCTCTAAGTGGGAAAACAGATGGGATGTTGCTTCAAGCACATGGCCCCTTGTAATGTTTTCCTTAAAAAGCTCTCAAACCCAGGCTTAATGATGAAAGGGGCTCGGATATTCTTGCAAAGGGAATAAAGAAATCTCTGCTTCTTTCCGCTGACTCACTCACCGCTCTTGTCCTAAGCTGCAAGATCACATGTGACATCAATATTGAGAAATGCTCAGTTGATTCCCTTTGCCACTTTTGAGAAAAGTCTCCAAAGTTCCCAGCTCTATGGAGAAAGATGATAGGTTCTGGGAAGTTATCAAAAGGACTTCTTCGAAGTTACTGAAAAGAGAGAAAGATAAGATCTTTCTCTGTTTTCACTCTTAAAATTTCATCACAAGGGGAATGTGTGTGTGTGTGTGTGTGTGTGTGTATTATATATATCCATGAATAATGACTCAGTATGCATATATTTTAAACTATAATTCTTCTCCTTAGGGAAATTAAATCTGCTGAAGTTTGGCTTTATGTTTCTGCTAAAAAAAAGGGGGGGGGGATGAAGTTCACCAGTTCTATAGGAACAAAACCAACTAGTTCAGGAGGAACTTCCTGTTCTCCTAGAAATGACAACTGAGTTTTTTTTTTTCGAGACAGGGTCTCTCTGTAGTGTTGGGATCTGTCCTGGAACCTGCTCTTGTAGACCAGGCTGGCCTCAGACTCACAGAGATCTGCCTGCCTCTGCCTCCCAACTGCTGGGATTAAAGGCATTCACTTCCACCGCCCGGCTGACAACTGAGTCTTAATTCAATATTTTGGAGGGTTTGTTCCAGTGTTTAGAACCTTACCACTGGGCTTTCACATTTTGAAATTAGGAACAGTGAAATCTGGGCATCATTCCTGGGTTTATCATCCCAATTTGATCTACATGATGTTTGTAAGTGCTTCTCATCCTCTCATCTGAAACCACACCTGACAAGGAACGGGCATGCCTGCACAGCTTTACCTTGATTACCAGAAGTGAGCTGAGAAGACTCACCATTACCATTGTCACCAACTCCATGGCTGTGCTCACGAGGATCAGGCCAAATACCAGAATCCATTGCTCTTGCCTTCATGACCGTGAATGTCACAGGACCAGCCATTTCAAGTTCCTGCTGCCCTGACTTTTGACCAATAAAGATTGTACTCTGAGACCAAAATAAATCTTTTTTCCCACTAATGGAGCGGGGGCGGGGAGACTCGGATAATAACTTAGCAATTGAAGATAGTGGTGCCTTACTCACTAATACGTAGGTACATTGGTGGCTTGGATGGAGTTCTTCTGGTAAATACTCAAAGTGGTACATTTGGGTCATATGACAATACTTGGTGGTTTTCTGTCTGTTTGCTTATTTTGGTTTGGTTTTGCTTTTGTTTTTATTTTGTTTTGCTTTTTGAAGAACACTGATTTCTACAATGACTGACATCATTTATATCCCCATGAAGCCACCCAGTTTGTGGTAATTTTCTATGTATCATAGCATTAGTAGACTAAGGCAGAGTCCTCCAGTACTAAGGGTACTAGATCTTGTGATGTAATTATCAGAGAACTCCAGGGAACAGCACGGAACTGTGGAGGTGTCAGCACCCTGCATGTGAACTTTAACAACTGGAAACAGAACAATGCTCTCCATTCTTTCTTGTACTAGGCATGGTGTGAGCTCCCCTTGAAACCATCCCAGGAAAGCCTCAGTCAGAACCCTCCCATCACCCCCACCGAGGGAGGGCATTATTTCCTCACAGCTCACTGTGGGGCAGAGAGCAGCAGCATGGCCCTTATTCTGTGTCCTTACTTTATCTTCCATCACTGTTATTGAGTTAGACTCCACAAATGAAGTGTCAGGATTTTAACCCTTGCTTTGGGCTGTGCTTTGTAAAGGACTTGGAAAACACAGGCATTAAATTCGAGAATCAGGAGGGGGGGGCTTTTAAAACTAAACCCATTTTCTGCAAAATTTCTGGTAAAATAAAATAGTTTCTAGGAAGAAACTATCTCAGTAGGCTGAGCCTGTTGTCAAATACAACAATTATACAAGATTTGCTATTTTATATACTAAAAGTATGGATCATTTTAGTGTCTTAAATGTCTCTAAGAGATGGTCATAAATTTGCTGATTGGTTGAATTCATAATTCAATGAACCATTAATTGTACTTTGAAATTTTTCAGGACAGTATATCAATTTATGCCAGTAAATCTTTGTTAAATTGATTAATAATTTACTATGATTAGGCCTTTTTCTATCTATACATTAGGAGCTATGCTAAAAGACAGGGAGAGAAGACAGAGAGAAGCTGGTAGGTGTTCCAGTAGACAGGAATGGCTGAATCACATCCTACTTTCTATAATGTTCCTAAAGTCTGAGATGGTGTTTATTCACTCTGGTCCATTTGGGATGATTCATGGGTTCATATTGAGCTGTTCATGGTAGATATAGGACCCTGTCATGGTTGCAAGAGCTATGAACTAAAGGTTTTAGAGGCTTTGAGGACTCTGAGACCTGCCACAGGTGATAGGAAAAAATCAGGAGTGAACACAGGGACATATACCTTACTGGATCCCAGGGGGAAATTATCTTTAAGGTCCTCCATCCCACCTCCTTTAGGATACCTCTAATAAAGAGACTTAGGATTGAAGCTAGGAATGCTCACATGGTAAGAACATGAGTAGCAAGGAGCAAAGACCTGGCTGCAGCCCCCTTCAGAGGCAGCTCTGCACACTGGCAGGGCAGCTAGCCTAGATGAAGGAGAGCTTGTCTGGAGGATTTAACCAGAAAACTCCTCTGTAGTGTCCTGTGATTGAACTTCTGAAACCAGGTGTAGTTTCTAACTAGACTGGAAAGTGAGTTCATCAAATGATATTTTGTTTTGTTTCCAAATACAAAGGAATCTCTGGGTAGCAGACAAATATTCTCCAATCTATGGATAGTAGTCAAATATTCCCTAATCTGTTGATAGTAAACAAATATTCAGCCCAAAGATTTTTGGAATTCCATGCATTTATTATGCTATGTCTGACATCATGCCATAGACAGATGGACCAAAATGACAGTGAGCTCATGAAACCTCAGGCCAGAGGAAAATCTCTTAGGAGCTTCAGTAATTCCGGCTGTTCCTTTCCTGGCCCATCCCCTCCTGAAGACAGCCCTTATCATCTTGTGCTTAAGAATAGACATGGAGGAAAAAATTGTATCACTTATCTAAATTTAGTTATAAACAAGTTTCAATTTCTTTTGAATTTGTTTTTTGTCATGGTCTATTATTGTGGAATTCTGGAGTTTCTCTCCTCCCTTTGGCACTCTAATTCCTCAGGAAGCTCTTGGAGTAAGAAGCTATAGTATTGTTCTCATTTCTATGCTCAATTATAAGTAAATACTTAGTAATGTAGTTGAGTGTATAAACAACATGTACAGCCATAATTATAGAAGCCAGACAGCAAGTCAGTATTATATGTGATCATGTGTATAAGCATATGTATTTAGACACACACAAATTCTCTCTCTCTCTCTCTTTCTCTCTCTCTCTGTCTCTCTTTCTGGTGTGGTTATGATATATGTATGGTTTTCCTAATTCTTTCGCATCATCATGTCATCAGAAGGTGGTGTACACATCCATGTCCAGTGCAAAGTAAACAATTTCAGAGTGTTATATTATGGAAATACCCCATAAGAATCAAGATTCAATGTGATATTTGATAAGGGAAATAAATAGTTCTAAATAAATAAATTCAGTATATTAAAATAAAGCAATGTCGATTATTACTTTGGTAAATGGGATTTGCTATAACTTAGGTGTGCTACATTCAGAGAATGTAATATATACATATAAAAGGTATCTCCCCTTCCAAAAATTATCTAAATTAAAATTTTAATTGTATAATTAACTTTTCAAAAATCAAACTAATGGAACTTTAAAATATTAATCCATATTTACTCCAGGGAAATTTGTGGTGCTGTGTGGTATTGGGGTTCTAAGCAGAGCCAGTGACACTGTCTCCGCACAAGAAAAAAATATTAGGATATGTTTTTATGCCTGTATAAAAGTTTTTGAGTCCTGTTTTTGAGGACACCAAAGTACCAGACAGATATATATATATAGTTAAGAGGAAGTTGTAAGAAGAACAACGAAACAATTAAGAACATAAGATGATTTAATTTCTAAGTAAAATTAAGTTGACAAACTCACATGGAGTCTGGTTAAGAGAAAATTACATAAGGATAAACCCTCATACCTTTTGTATCTATGGTTGATATAGGTAAATACAAATGGGACCTTCAGGTAAATTTCAAGGAGAAGCTCTCTAATTGAAATCAAATGATGCCATTATTAGCTGAAAAAAATAAAACTGAAATGTGTAACAATCTCAAAATACTTTTCCAGGAAATGGGTATATAAAAGGCTGCTAAGAAGACAAGGTGAGCAATGTTGATATTGGGGGTGAGTGGGGAATTAGACCCACATGCTCTCTGGAGGAGACACTTGAACTTCCAGGTACATTCAGAGGTGAAGCATTGTGCCTACTTCACAGAACTCTACAGTTTTGTACACCTTAAGATAGGATTCCATTGTGTGTGTGCATTGCATTTTCTTTGTTCATTCTTCTGTTGAAGTGCCGGTATCTAGGTTGTTTCCACTTCCTAGCTATTGTAAATAAAGCAGCACTAAATACACATATTTGAAATTTGTAGGAAGTGAATGGTCCTAGAAAGTATATTAACCAAGGCAACCCACTCACAAAAACAAAAACAGCATGTTCTTCCTCACATGAGGACCCTCTCTTACAATGCACACATGTGTGTATATAAATGGATGGAAATGTGGGTAGAGCCTAAAAGCTAAAAAGGTGACTCAAAGAAGATGGAAGAAATGCTAAGGAAGGGGTTGGAGGGGGTAAAGGAGCACATGTGACATGAGGTGAAAAGGAAGAACCCAGGCGTCTGTGCAGATGAAAGGAAGAGGGAATCAAATAAAACAGCTTTTGTTTGAAGATATATGATATCTAATACTTCATGTGCTCATTAAAAATATGCAAGGATTGCTACAGGCAAAATGACTGTAGATTAGCTACGTGGACTGAACAAGTTCATTAATGTTTCTGTACCTCAGTTTCCTACTCTAAAATTGAGGAAAGGCCGATGTTCATCCGAAGAATCTCTGAGTTCTTAGACAAGTGCATGTGGAAACTTCATGCTAAGAATAGAAATGTCTTGAGAGATTGCAGTTGCTGCCCTGGCAATGAGAACAATTTAGGCATGGTATGATATCATCTATTGATAAATACCCCCAAGACCAAAGTCAAGAGACATAAATAAAGTAGAAATCTAGAAAGTGAAGTACCTCCTCTACTCCTTTCAGGCTCAGAATAACACAACAAAAGAGGAGGCTCTGACTTTGGTGGAGTAAGAAGGGACCAGCCAAGCCTTAATAAACTTCTAACGTCTGAATGAGAACTCTGGCTAAAAATCCTTAGCACCCTCCCCAAGGACTTTGCCATGAACTTTCACTGGCTATGCAGAATGTGTCAAGGTGTACAAGATGAGGGCACAGCTGAGAAAGTGAGATATATCAGATATAAAGAGAGATGACAGTTTCTAGAACCCTCAGTCCTCTAAGGACTGTAAGGAAGGAGATACAAAAGGAGACGAAAACAAGTCTTGACAAAAACTCCTTCTGGGCTTCACCAAGTGCTGTGGTGGCTTGAGGAGTTTAACAGAGTGGGTTCTTTACAGCTCTGTTCTTCAGGCCTTAGAGCGTGCACAAGGGATGACAAAGGCAGTTGGGACAGGTCTAAAGAGAGCCTCCAAGGTGCAAAAAGCCAGAAGGAGGACTAGAGAGAATGAACTTGGCATAATGAACTGGCAGTAGGATCAAAAGCAGAGAACTCACACCGCATGGAACGCAGAGGCTGGAAGTATCTGAAAGCTTGCTGAAGCTGAGTTCCCAGGGCCCGGTAGATCAAAATACTGCTTCTATTCGAAGAAACCAGCGAGTGTGAAATGTTCAACACAGGCTGGCTGGTGTGTTTTAACATGCAGTCCGCATTGTGCTGTCTCAGGGGCTGCAGTGGTTTGGGAGATGGGACTTAGCTAGAGAAAGTAAATTGTAGGCAAGGGACTGCAGTCTAGCACACTTGCTTACTGATTTATTTCTTGACTGCTAAGTAATATAACTAGCCACTACATGTTCCCACCATCATGGAATCATCTACCACATTTTTCACACTCTGGTAGACTATTGCCTCTCAATCCATGAGCCAATGTAAGACCTTCCTGTCCTAAATTGTTTTGTAAGGTATTTGGTCACAATGATGAGCAAAGCAACTAATAGCATGGTCAACTGAGTTAAAAATGTGAAAACCCCAAGCAGAGTTCAGGTTTAGATAAGACAACTCATACACCCCACTAGACAATGGATGGGAAACAAGGGGTATATCTATTTCTGGGAGAGCATGTGGTTCATCTTTATACACACTATTCAGCAAAATGAAGCAAAAACAAAAAGCTAAAGAAGCAAGAAATGATAGCTGGTAGCCAAAAGAAGAGTCAGCATATATAAATCAAGAAATGGCACAGGTGTCTGCATTCTTACATGAAGAATTTATACTGCCCAGAATAAACACACCTAAAGATCTAGGGGGACACTGTGAGTCAGCACTTTGGAGACTTCTATTCACTGAGCATAGAAGACATGAAAAATTGTCATGAATCCAACAGAAAGAATTTATGGACATAGAATAGAAAAAAAATCCACTAAACTTTTTACCCAAGATAAAATTCATGTAGAAAATAAAAGAGTTGTCAAAAATAGAATTTCCATTCTATTTTTCCAAAGAACTATGGGAAATATCATACATTTGGTATTAGTGCATTCTAGAATCACTTTAGGAAAGAAGAATCATTTGAATATAGCAATGGCTGTATTTCCATCAGAGTAAGCAAGTGCTGCATCCGCAGCTATGATACATTCAGGAATCCCTAAACAAAGAAGACCATGTATATGTGTATTCTGTTCAAGTGGATTTAAGATGGGTAAGAATATCTTAGCTCTGCTGGGGAAGAGTGGTTAGAATGACAGCTAACTTCACTTCTGACACTGTGTGGAATGGAGGCCAACTAATGAGGGAACTGCATTTTTAGAGGGCTGGACATGTAAGGCAACCTTGAGTCCTACATCTAGGAAACACACTCCTTGTAAGTAAATCAAACATTTTCAGGAAGGCCAAAGCTCAGGCTTTTTTGGCAACCAATTTATACTAAGTGTAACAGGGAAAGGAATATTTTAGGCTAATGGGAAATGCAATCCTAGTTGTATAAAAAAAGAAATGAAAAATGATAAAGAATTAAGAATATAGGTAAAACCAAAGGGCTATTTTGGTTTGTATATGTATATGTGTTTTTATATAGAATATAAACATTTATGTTTACTTATATCTTTAATTTTACTGTCAAAACTTAAATATAATAGTGTACTTTAAGATTCATAGTACATGAATGGTATCTGTCATACTAGCATCATAGAAAAATAAGAGAGAAAATTTATTCAAAATTTGTTGCCAGTGAGCCAGCTAACATACTTTACCCATAGTAACAAGCAACCTTACAGTTTCTCTGATTGATTAAGAAAATGAAGCTCATGAGGTTACATGCCAAGAGTCACTAAAATGCAAAGCCAGAATGAAAGCTCTTGATCCCATGTGTTGCACAATGCATGAAGAAGGTGTACATTTCTTATACAGAGGGTCTAATAAACTATGCTTGATGTTTAATCAAATGAGTAGGTTTAAGTGTGTTGCACTGAACTAATGTCATCAGATTATAATTCTGAGTGGAAAGGAAATGGATATAATAATAACAGTGTGCTACAATCTGTAGATGGTGGCATATGTATATAACTCTACACACTGGAGATAATTTCAAATTTCACTCTTACCTGAGCTACAGAGAGATTTCAAGACCTACCTGGGCAATGTGGTAAGCCCATTTCCCACAAAAAAGGCTGGGTATTTTGGCCAGGAATGAAGTACTTGCCAGGCATGCACAAGCCTCTGGGTTCAGTCCCCTGTGCCTGAAAATAACAAGAAAAGAGCAAGATTGGCCTGGTGAGGTTTTTCTTTGAAGCAATTGTTGAAAGTAGTTCTGTTTTTCATTGCACAGACTGTTTTCATCTTCTGTTCTCAGCCAGCCCCCTTCTCTCTCTTTAACTTCTCTCTTCTTGAATTTCTGTTCCTGCGTGGGTAAGGCAGCATCCACCCAGCGACACCCACATGCTTTATGAGTCTGTCTGCTTACTCACAGGAAAAGCATTTTCTCAATCTACTGTTGAAGATATCATTTTAGTTCCTTCCCCACCTTTTTTATAAGCCTATCTCCACATGGATGTGGGCACCTGTGATAGGAAACGCTGGAACCCAAGAGGAAAAAGAGATGCCCTTTGGAGGGACCCTCCCTGCTCTCTAACATTCCTTCTCCTTAAATGTGAAGGGCTGATCTCAGAAGGCACAAACTCCCCCTGAACCATATGTAATTCCTTTAATCAGCAAAGCCAAGTTAACCTTATTTCTAGAGCAGCCTTCTTTTCTTCACTCTACCCCATCCACAATTCACCTGCTCAACCCGTTTACTTAGTGTGACCTGAGATTACCTGTCATGTTTTACAGGAATCTCAGACATCACTACTGTGTTGGTTAGTTGTTTTTTTTTTTTTTATCAGTTTGACACAAATCTAGACATGTCTGGGAAGAGTAAACCTCAACTGAGGCCTTGTCTTCATCAGACTGGACTGTGGTCATGTTTGTGGTGGTATTTTCTTCAATGCTAAATTGATATAGAAGGGTAAGAGCCAGTCTCCTGTGGGTAGTGCCATAATCCACCAAGTAGTTCTGGATTCTATTAAAATAATGCTGATTAAGGTATGGAAAACAAGCCAGTAAACAATATTTCTCCATGATTCTGCTACACTTCCTGCTTTGGGTTCCTTTGCTGACTTCCCTTGAAAGTGAAAAATAATCAGTGAGGCAAAATAAACCCTTTGGTTCCGCAGGTTACTTTTGGTCTTAGCATTTGTCACAGCAGCTGAAAGAAAACTAAAGTATCTTCCTAGTTTCCCTTTGCACTCAGGTGCAGTGGTACATGTGTCTATACACCTCAGTAGATTTCTGATTGTATTGTTTCCACCTGTGGTGAGCCATGTCTGCCTTAACAGCTAGAAATGAGGGCATGCCCAGGAAATATCCAAGACCAATGACTACTGTGCTATAGACATTTAGGGAGGGACTTCATGTTTCTTTCAGTGAAACTAAATTCCTCAAAATTTTTGACGCCTTTGACAATTTTTATATTCACAAGCATTATATTCCTCTCCTGCCCCACTGAAATTCATTGTTGCTGGTTCCACGATCATGTTTTTAAATGACACTATTTGAATCAAATGGGCCTTTTTAGGGAACACTCTTGTTCAGTGCCCTCTGAAACTAAATTTGAGGGAGAAAGAATGATACTCTGAGGAGACTAAGGGTAAAGACGCCTGATTTACATGTTTGATAAACAGTTAGAAAGAAATTGCTTTGGCAAGAGGAGGGCATTACTTGCCTTACAGCCTTACAGTCAGCTAGTGTCTTTTCTGTGCATTCTAACAGCCACAACTTTCTCAGTATCGACAGACAATAAAGATTTGTTGACTCTACCGAGGCTCAGGAAGATACCCAGTAGAGCATTCCTCTCCAGAAGCCTTTAAGAAGATTTTCTCAAAATTCTAAATTGCTCTAACATTACTTCTGTAAACCAGCTAATCCTCCTCTGCTGAGTTCCCCATTTTCTGTGCCCAGGCCTAGATGGGTCAGACACATTCAGACTTCCGGGAAGATGGCACCCACCTAGTAGAAAGTGCAGGCCCTCAGAAGAGAGGGTTCATGAGAGCCATTGGGAGAAGCTTTCCTTTGTGAAGCTTCTTCAACTATGAAATCATTTTGACAAGATGCTTTGTCATCTGCTTGACACCTTTTTTCTTTCCTTAATGAGGAAGTGACTGGAAGATAATTTAATCTGAAAGGCTGCCACCTACATAGCTGTAGTTAGAGATAAATTGGATAGGGTCTGAAAAATTATTCAAGAACCTTGGTGAGACATGGTCCAAGTAAACAGAAGGTGATTTTACAATGGACACCTATTATAATCCTTCTATGCCCACTTAACCAGTAAACTATTACTATTGGGGTGGTCCATATTTGGCTAAAATGATAATTTGCTGTCATAACAAGTGTGGCTTATAAGCAACCAGGATACTGTTGTCTCCTAACACAGTTACTGATTTAGTTACATTCTTTTATTGGATGCTTATTTTCTATAGGAAGGAAACAGCAATTTAATGACAGTAAACTTTACTAAAAATATAATGTGAAATATGTTTTTTCAATGTCGAAATATCCCTCTTAATATGATCATCACATTTTTAATGGTTCCAATGTATAAGTTCAACTTGAAATACTGGGTTATTAGAATAGAACAGTAAGGTTTGGGGATAAGGCAGGAACAACATCAACTATGTTTCCTTGAACTATTATGTTGTGAGAAAGCAGGAGCCAATGTGGAAATAATCTAGACCAAAAGCATTCCCTATGTAACACATGTTACAAACAAGAACTTTGTTTCTGATCCAAGAATTGCTTCTATACAGTTTTATTGAATAAAGAATATGTGTGCTTATGGCCATTTCAAAGTTATATGTATATTTGCAGGTATGTTATGTGTGTACGTGTGTGAGCACATAAATGCAGTGCCCATGCATGTGTGCACCTGTGGATGGAAGCCAGAAGATAACATCAGTTGTGTTCCTTGATTCCTTTCTGCCTTTTTTTCAAGACAGTCTCCAATTGAGCCCTGAGTCCATCCATTCAGCTAGAGTGGCTGCGTAATGAACTCTAGGGATCTACCTGTCTCTGCTACTTGAGCAATTGGGTTACAGATGACCCTGCCACTTGTGGTGCTGGGAATCCAAACTCATGCCTTCAGTCTTGGTCACAGGCATTTTACCAGCTGACCAGCCTCATTTGATTTTTGTAGAACATTTCTCTCATTCATTATCTCTCATAGCTAGATGTCGGTCAGCTATGGGTATTTTATTAATACTGTGAAAGATAATATTAATAATTTTTCTCTATCAAAATTATATGCTTTATCAAACTGTGAAAACATATCTTCGTAGGCTAATTGAGCTTTCTTTGAATCCCTCGGAATCTAGCTGCTGTCCACTGCTATAGTTGCATTCATGTGACCGGAACGGAGCAACTTAACTAAGGAGTTGCAAGTTACTATTCTATAGGTGAGGTTCATGTCTTCAGTCTCAAGGGCCTATGTTGACATTCATTTTTTAAGAGTCATGTAAATCATAAATTACTTCTCAACTAAGACAAAGTCAAGTCCCAGTTCAATGATAACCTGAAAAATCACCATTGACCTCTTTCGTTGGGATGGCATCGAAGAATTCTGGGACCTATAGAGTTTTGAGAACCTTTGCCATCCCAGTGGGGAGCTCCAACTCTGTTTCAGCTTGTCACCATCACATGCGAATAGGGGATAGAATAGGCTAGTCCCTGCCTAGTCCAAGATAAAAACAGGCATCATAATTTTAAATCTTCCAATTTATTTTTAAAAATATACTCTTATTTATTTTACACACATGTATATGTACCCTCTCCAACACACACACATCAGAACATGCCTATGGATGTCAGATAACAGTTTGGGGATTTAGCTCTCTTCTTCTACCATGTGGCTCCTGGGAATCGAACTTGGGTTGTCAGCCTGGGTGACAAGCCCCTTTAGTACTGAACTATCTTGCAGACCCAAAAGTCTTTCAGTTTTAAAGGGGTGTCCCTTAAAACATGTTGTGACCGCTGTGAGAATGCCGTATTTATCCCCAGCTCTGCATTTGCCACTATGCAACAGGCGTTTTCACTGGGACTTCTTAGCTCTTCCCTAGAGCTTTTCTTTCTACTGACTAATTCCTATCACTCAGCACTGCTGCTCTTCTCCTGAGTGCACCCTCCCATGGCCGAGACCCTCAGTTCAATTTATAATGTTTGGTATCCTATCCAAGGTCTATACTGTTCTCCATCATCCTCTCAAAGCGTTCTTTCCCTGTCTACCTCTGTGAAGTACCCACCTAGGGATCATGTGATTAACTTCCTCTTTAAGGAATACATTAGTTGTCACGTAGTCAAAGAGAAATATCCAGTGTGCCTGCTGAGCACAAAACTTTGTGGAGTGATTGGGCCAAACAGGCGCCCATTCAGCAATCTTTCTGCACATTCTCCTGTTTGAATATCAGGTTTATTATTCCAGCGCTGTACTGACCATGCCACAGCTCCTAATAGCATCCAAAACTGCACCTACCAGCAAATGCAATCTCAATTCTATAAGTTGGTTTTAAGACTGTAGTAAGACTTACTGTGGTCAGCTTTCTATATCAACCCTCATTCACCATGGAGCCTACTGCAGCCAAGGCAGACATCACCCTTAGCTACAGCTTACACCTCCATAGACCGTCTATCCACTGCCAGCCCCTTTGACTTCCGCCCATCACCCCATGTCCTCCAGGAATAATAAATTGTTTGATGTTCTCTGCCTATGGCAACTAGGCCATGACATGATTTAGACCTGGTTGGAAAACACCTGTAAAGGACCATTTGGTGGATGTTTTCTGCTTTTCGGAAATATGATCTTTGATGCCACTACTGGCCTATGTAGGTGTCCAGAGAAAGCAAGCCAACAGCAAGGTGTTTTCTATCATCACAACACTCGGGAGACAAAGGCAGAGGATCAGGAGTTCAAGCTACATTTTGAGATACGGGCCACCAGGCCAGCTTGGACTATGTGAGACCTTGCCTCAAAATAAATAAAGTAAATAATGTAAACAGAAAAGAAAGAGAAGAAAGAAGGAAGGGAAAGAAAGCAAAGAAAGACGGGGGGACTTGAAAGGGGAAAAGGCAAAGGGGAGAAAAAACTAATAAAGAATGAAATATACGAATGTGATTTATTCTCCACAAAACTTCTTGTGCACAATAAGTAGCTCACATCTAATAGTCCAGCTACCCCTGACCTGGAACACCTTCCCTCCTTGACCCATTTCCCCCTCAGCTTCCTGCTTTCTGCGGCACCATCACTTGGACAAGCATTGCTTCTGCTTCCCCACCCCTCCCACCTTTCTGCTGGCAGCACCGTGCATGGCTGACCTGTTGAACACTAGGGCAGATTTCTGTAGCACAAAGCTAAACGCTGGTCTTCTCCATGCCTGGTGGCACCCAGCTCTTGAAGCTCTGCAGAATGGTTAGCTGAGTGCCCTTGAAACCTCTGGGTGTGGACGTTCACTCCATTCCCAATTCCTAGGTGGGACTCACTGAGAGGAACACTGAGCACAGATGGTTCTTGCTGAGCTGTGTCCCTCTTTCTTCCTGTCGATTGTGAAAGCTAGTAAGGAAAATTTGAATTTTCTAGAGTCAATAGACTCAAAGCAGACGTGAGGAACAGGCTCTAGGTTATGACATTTAAGTTTGGCAGGAAAGGCAAAGCTGTTTCCTGTGGCTTGTGTGCATGATAGATTGTGAGGGAGAGAGCTAAACTCAAAACAAGGATACAATTGTATTGTTTTAGATGGTATTATTTTTGTTCAGCCTGAAAACTCCATGAAAAACAGCAGAAGGAAATGTAATAAAACGTTTACCTAGAAACATATAGCACCCTATCCTTCTTATCTGTGGGAGATGTCACTCAAGACCCCAAGTAGATGCCTAAAAGTGAGAAAAGTATCAAACATAATATTGGTTATTACTTTCCACATATACACAGAACTAGTAAAGTATGACTCTTTTTTGGACATTTTCTTACCCCTCTGTTATGATCCTCTCTTCCCTGTAGAAGGCAGAATTTGGCATTGCAAACTACTTCTGGTGCCTCCATAGTATTTTACCTGAACTCCATGGATTGTAGACAGCCATCAGAGAACAGGAAGCCGTATGGCTCTCATGCAGAAGACGTCTTTCTCTAATTAGGATGTTACCCAAACATGGCGACTCCTTCCTCTAGTCCTAAAAAGGCAGTAGTCGACTTAATTTGTCAAAGGAGAATGTCTCTTCCCTTTTTATGATTTCTGGAAGGATGTCCTCAAACAATCCTGTCCCCATTTTACCTCCTCGCCCTATCCTTAAAGAAACAACCTTGCAGATAAGGCATATGTGGGAAGTGTTCTGGCTACTGTGCTTAGCAAAACTCCTTTCTGTCCACAGAAAACAGGGCCATTGCTACCCTTGGACGAACAATGAACTTCAAATGAGATTGAGGAAAACTAGGACCTAGTCGGTCCCTGGCTGCCTGCCCCAGGTAGAGAGGTCAGCTTCAGTCTGACTGTTCTCTAAACCGACTTTTGTCAGCATTCAGAGTTTTAAAGACATCCATAGCTGGCATCTGACATTATATCAGTTGTCAAAAATTTATCTGAGGAGTTTGTGGTATTTATTGAATCTCTTCTCAAATCTTCAGTTTGAGTGCACTATTTAAGAAATGGTGTCTCAATAAAGGGGAAAATGTTATAAGAGACAGAGAGGAGAAAAAATAGAGTCCTGGAAAATTACAAATTGAAGAAATGGAGGTTCACAATTATTAAGAAATGTGTGCATTTAACAATATCTGTTCTGAAAGTAGAACATGGTTTAGTAGTTTTCCAATAAGAAAAGAGACTGCAAAGAAAAACAAATGTTGAAAGCAAAGCTCTATAGAATTGCATCTTTTCACGTAATTAAATAATGGAGGGCTGAGGAGGACATAGCTCTGTTGGTAGAGAGATTATCTGGCATGCACGAAGCCCAGCATAAACCCGGCACTGTGACTGCACTCCTATGACCCCAACATTCAGGAGACATAGGAAGGAAAATCACAAATTCAAGGTCACTCACAGCTACATAGAAAGCTTGAGGCCACCTGGGGTAGAGATTGTTTTTAAAAATATTAGAAATATGCCATTATCTTTTGTGTAGTTCACATAAGCAGATAAATGCTATTTCTTGGCCAGGTCTGCAAGATCCATCTGGACTTTCTGTTTGTCTGGGTGGCTAGTGTTCTGATTCTAAAATTCTAAATGACATCTATCAGGCTGGTTTTGTTGCGTTTTGGGGTTTGTTTTTCAAGTTGCTGCCTTTTGTCTCAACTCTATCCAATATGTGAGTTTTTAAAACTCTATCCATCTTGTCCTGAAAATATCTCCTCTAAATTAGTCTGTGGGAAATTTCTCTTATCACTTACTTATAAGATAGACATTTATTTATAGTTGAAGTTTCTTGAAAAGTTTGTTGCAAAGAAAAACTAGTTTCAAACCAGGGCACAAGAGATGCCTCTGTGCGTAAAGTAGTTGACATGAAAACATGAGGATCCCTAGAACTCAAGAAAACCAGACATAGCAACACATATCTGTTATCCCAGAACTCCTAAAGCAAGATAGGAGGTGGAGACAGGAGGTTGCCTGGAATCTTGCAGACCAGATAGCCAGGCTTATGCACTGGTGAGTAACAAGTGACTCTGCCCCAAACAAAGTGGAAAGTAAGGAGTACCATCCAAGGTTGTCCTCTGACCTCCGTGTATGCCTCCACCCCCAACCCCATCCCCACCCTGTTACTCCTAACAAAAGCACATGCTGTGTTGCCTGGGACACTCCTCTTCTTTCCCTGTATTCTACAAAATACTTCCTGCCACTTATTGCCAGAGTATCTGATTTCTCTTTTCCTTGAGTATACAGATGGAGACACCAGTTAATGGCAAATAAGAGACACAGCCTGAGATGTCATTGGAGGGTATGCTGGCTGGAGCTGACTACAAGATGGATATTGTTGTCTTTATTTTATATTTAAGAATCCTGGGCCTTATGACTCTCTGTAATGAACACTTGCAAGTAAAGATATATGGGCAAAAGGGTTTACTGTGTGACTCACTGTGTCACAACACAGCTGCCGTGATGAGATTTTTTTTCCTCTTTTGTCTTTCTTTTTCCTTTTTTCTCTTAAATTTTATGAAGAGAGGAGCAAGGGCAGAGGGCAGATATGCAGGGACTGGAAATGAATGGGATTGAAATGCATGATGTAAAAGACATAAAGTATAAACAAAAAGAAATTTTTAAAAAATCCTGGGCTTTGTAGAAGCTAAAACAATTACCTGTACCAAATCCACAATTCATCAGTGCTAAAGATTTATATAGCTAAGTCCTAAATTCCTCATTTGTTAAATTAACATCATTCCTACCTTATAAATTAGCAACTGAAGAAATTTATATATAACAAACATTGTAAAATACATAGTTATATTTAATATACCCACCAATATATCTAATATATAATGTTACTAATTTATCTACTATGTATATATACTTATATATTTAGTATATTCAGTTTTATATATATATATATTGTATATAAACCAATTTAAAGATGCAATGATTTCTCTGCAGTAAATAACAATTCTTACCTTGTCCACTTCAGATATATTTATTTTCAGATATACTAGAAATTAATCTTATTCAGTTACTTGCACTGTTATTGAGAAGTCTGTGTTTTAACATAACTTTGTGTGAGTTCTACAGCCTGTGCTTATAAATTTTTAACCTTCCTGCCTCCTCTTCTGCTATGTTCCTTGAGCCTTGCGGGGGGCGGGGGAGTGTGATATAGATGTCCCACTTAGCCCTCCACAGTCACATAGTCTTTGAGTTTTTATCAGTTATAGATCTCTGTCAGCTGCCATCTACTGTGTAAAGAAGCTTTTCAGATGATGGCTTAGAGCTGCCCTAACCTATGGGTAGATTGATAAATATTTAGGAGGCAGTTTGGCATTATATCCACTTAGCAGTAGATTCTCCCCTAGGACCTAGGTCTTCCCTTGCCATGAATTCTTGCCTGGATAGTCCTACACCCACGCACATATGGGGAAAAACTAATGGAGTCCAGCATATTACAAAATGGAAGCATGGAGCGGGGAGGAGGATGTGGGGCAGTAGGGAATCTGGAAAAAGGCAGAGGCGGGAATGGGAGTGGATATGATCAAAGTACACTATATACATTATGAAGCTCTCAAAGAATAAACATAAGTATATTAAAAAGTAAAACAATCTCCGTGTGTAATCATCATTTCATACATCCCCCCATCTCTCTGCTCTAGAGAATTTTGTGCTCAGTTCCAATTGCTTTTGAAAATCCCAGCTTTGAACCATCATCTTATCTATACCCCATTTGCAGACGCCAAATTAGTCCTCTTATACTTTTAGTAAGGAGTATTTTGGGATGAGTGTGTGTTAAAATAACTCAAGAGACCAGAAAATACAGTTGCATGGAACTTCCCAAATATGGTCTATTGAAAACAGTAAGTAGAGTCATGCTTTGGGAGAGTAAATTTAGAGTGAAATGCAGTCTCAAGGAATGGCAGGAAGGAGCACATTTCTGGAAGGTTGTTAGTGATGAGGAGGAGAGTTCGCAATCAGTCTTGATTTTGCAATTACTTTCCATTTTGTTCATTGCAATCTAGACTGATTAAAAAGCACTCGAATGCAACTAACTTTTTGAAATATAAATGAATCAATGAATCCATTTGTCAGCAACTTCCTCTGAACAGGAGGAATGGCAGGTAGACTTGGGTGATGTGATACAAGCAACCTGGTGAGTGTCACCAAGCTTCACAACCAATTTCATGCCTGTTTGTGCATCTTTCATTTCTCCTCTCTTGCTTGCACAAGCTATTCCCCCATCACTTCCCTTCCAAGAAGTAAAAAGACCAGGCCATTTCTTCTGAGTTCTTCCTTTCTTTATTTAGAAAGAAAAGTGAGAAGCTGAAAAACATGTAGAAATGTGTTTTTTTTGGGGGGGGGGTCTTCTTTTCTCTCTTTTCTCTATGTCAGGGAGTGGGGAGGCAGATGGAAGTCTGTAGCCAGGAGTTTCAAAGCAATGGTGATGACCTTTGGCAAGGAGACCATTGTTATTGCCAATGTGAACCAGGAAGAGAAACCATTTGAGCAGGAATATAGATCACTATAGGCAACTAATATGGTGCAGGCAACAGCCACTCTGTGCCAGTGTCAGTCAGTAGTCTCAGGATAGGAGCCATCTGGGCAGTCTGGTCGTTGGGCCTCCGTGCTGCTCAAGTGACACAGTAGCTATTTGCTGATGTAAAACCTTTATGATCATTACTATTACTAACTAACAATAATTTATTGACTGAAAGGGCTAAACTCATGCATTCTAAATGAACATCACTTCTAGGATTATGCACAAAGCCAGACTGAGGTCCCAGCATTACTGATCTGAAGACTTAAGAATTTAACTTTGACTTTTTTTGTTTTACTAGCCATATGCAAATTCTTGTCCATGAACTTGCCTGATAAAATGAGCAAAGAACCTTTCAGATACAAATTTCTTTCCTTTGAAGTATAAAAACTCAATTTATCAAGTTATTCAGATTTAAAGACTATAAACTAGTGAGCAATTAATCACATGCAGTTTTAGTTTTTATGGTCTTATCTTAAAAATACAACAATCTAACAAATAATTAAATAATACAAATGTCTAACAAATAATTGTGGACCTAGGGAGCTGGTTCTATATATAAAGCCCTCATTGTGCTTTAAGAACTGGTATTCTGAGCCTGGAAGAAAAGTTAGGCAGGTATGATGTTGTAATCCACTTGGAAATAAAACCACTTGCAAAGCTGCAAGTCACTCTCACAAAGTCAGGCATTTCTGGCTTCAGCAAGAGACACAGCCTCAATAGAGAAAGTGGTGAACAACTGAGGAAGACGCCGGACTTAAACTCTCTCTCACGCACACACACACACACACACACACAGAGAGAGAGAGAGACAGAGAGAGAGGGAGGGAGGGAGAGAGAGAGAGAGAGAGAGAGAGAGAGAGAGAGAGAGAGAGAGAGAGAGAGAGTTTACTCTCTAAAAACTAATTTGATTTAATGATGCTAAATTTTTACCTTATGGATCACATGTCTTTTTCACATAGAATCTTAGCTTTCTAAAAGGCATTTGGACTAACAGATGATCCCAACTTAAAAAAAAATAAACTAATAAATAGACCACTCTAGGAAACATAAACCACAAGCAAAGATTTTTCAGATTGCTTATAAGCAAACTTTCTGACTGCTTACTAAATTATTAATCAAGGTGTAATCAATGTCACATTAACATCAATAACTATAATGGCAGTATCTGCCAAAGCCTGATGTATTTTGTGTGCAAACCAGTTTCTTAGGGTTTCATGTAAACTGTACCACTGCCCTCTTGTCCTTCTCAAGAGCAGACAACTGGTAAAACTTTAATGGATGTTTCCAGGTTATAGATATTTACAAACTTCTTTCTCTACAGTTGCACCTTTGACAGTTTGCTTGATCTTTCCCTCCTCTGGGCTCCACTGCATCCACTTCATTTTTCACACTGTCTTAGATGCAGCTCCTCCTTTACCTGTAAACACAAAGGTACTTGTAGCTCAGACTTTCATTTTGATAATCCCTTCAAGGCTAAGAAATGTGCAATAGGCTCTCTGCATGGCTTGGAAGGTCCAGGAGCAGATTGGAGAAAGACAAGGACATAGTGTAGCCCTCCAGTTCAGTGTGCCGCCTCTGATGATCCTATGCAAGAGATTTGGCTTTTGGATTTAGAAATTCACTTGGTGGTATGCTATGTCTTTAGAGAAGTACAAAGGAAGGACCCCCGTAAATCGTACTGAAAACCTGTTTTCAGTAGGATCAGGACCCTGTCTTCCAATAGGAGATAGTATTCAAAATTGGGTTTTAAAAGTAGACATTTTAGGTAGAGTCAAGAGTTATTCATGCAGCGAGCCTGCCTTAAATACATCCGTCAGGAAGAAAAGGAAATTTGAGATCTGTCCAGATACAACATGGAATCTTTAATGGCTGTAGAAGGTTGGAGTTGCAGGAGTACAGGTGGTTAGGATTGAATTGCACAGGCCTCTATGACAGATTGTCTTTTTAAAGAGGTGTTGCAATGGCTTCACATGTCATGTGCTCTTTTAGAGACTTCTGTGACTGCTTTGATCAATCAATAAAGTGAAAACAACCTCTGACACCTCATCAGAGAAATATCACCTGTTTGTATTGAAATATCTAGCTACCTACTGTGCCATTATGGAACTTGAAACAACAGAATCCTATGCAGACAGGAGCAAAGACCTTCTTTGCTTAGCCCCAGCAGGGCTCCCAGCTGGCGGCCATACCAGCCATCTTGAAAGGCAGGCTTCCTGTCCACAGGAGAGCTATCTGAGAACACAGTGATCCTTCCCTCAGTCCCTGCCCAAGCTGCAGACCTGTTGTAAATAGAAAAGGGTTATTAATCTTCACTAACTCTATATTTCAATGGTGCTTCATAACAACTAAGTTCTTTCTCGGCTTTACTATTACCTAATTATCTATATGTAGCCACAAATAGTCTATACAAAATTTTACATATAATTTTGAAATCAAAGTATTATTTCTTGTGTATTTTATTACATTCTTTAACATGTTTAACACTCATACTTCAGCATAACTGATCATGTGAATCATTAAATACTATTGTTATTAGGACTGAAATTGTCATTTTATATCACCTGTATATTTTGGAAACAATATTGACCTTGACTAGCTTTGGATGCTTAGCTTTAAAATTAAGATTATACTGATATTTGCATCATCACGGTGTATGAAATAAAGGGAATTAACATGTAGAAGTGTGCCAGAGGTCTGGTAAATAGTAAGTATGATGCCAGTGATGGTTGAGCTTCTGCTGCTGCTGCTAGCCTTGAAGAATAATGGGGATGACAGAACACAGAACACTTCTGTATGGGTGATGTCTTTATTGTGTGATATTGCCAATGCTATATTTGTGTTTCTACTTATATAAATGGACTAACACTCAAGGAATCCAGGGAACTGCTTTCATTTACTTTACGTACCAAGTACAGTTGTACTGACTAGGTGAAGAACGGCCATTAAAATAAAAAGGGAGATTCTGTTTAGTGCTGTGTGGCTTGTGCTGCATGCCGGATATCCTGACAATGTATAAAGACATCCCTGAAGAAATGTGAACTTGCTGCTTATAAGAAATGAAGTGATTTGAGGGAAAACTGAAAGTATATTTGGGAACAATCTTTGTAGTATATGCCTGCTAGAAATACAAGGGAGAATCCAGCAATTATTTCAAGCAAAATGCTGTGGGGCCCCAAGTTGGAAAATATATCAATTTTACTTGGTATAGCAAAAGAGGCATTAACAGATAAAGTGACATCAGATCATCAGATAGGTCTCTCCTTCAAATCCTTGTGCCTTAATTGAATTCAAATAGATTTTCCAAAGAAAAGGCTCTAATCAAATTTACAAAGTCAGTATTCAAAGAAAAAAGAGAAATGAGACTATAGTTTTTCGATTCAAGAGAAGTTGATAGTTGAGTATGGAAAAGTAATTATGAAGTTGGGTTATCCCATACAATACAAGAGGACCCAAATGATGTGTCAAAACATCCCAAGATCTTCTGCGTTTTGACTGAATTATCTTGAATGCCAGAAGCACTAAATAAGATGTATGTTCGTACATCATCTATAAGCACAGTGTTCTTTTCTTTAAATTACACTAGTAGTTCTATTTGGATCCCATTTCATTGGGTTTTGTTTATGTTGTTAGTAACTTACTACCTGCAATAACTCTTATTCTATTTAAGACTTAGGATAAAACTGACTGTACCATTATAGCCATTGTTTCCTTTCTTAGCTCAGAGAACTCTGGTTTTCACTTTTACTCTTCTACCCAAAAGCCCGTATTTATAATTCAGTGTTTGTGAGATCAGCTCTGGGGCTTTCTAAAGTGTTCTTTTGACTTGGTGAGCATTCAACATGTATTTATTGATTAATTGACCCAGAATCAGGGATTACGTGAGTTGCATTCTAATCTCATCTTGCTCTCTTCCTGGTTGTGTTGGAATACTGGATAAGTCAATCACTTATGATTTTAGTACTTTTATACATTGAAATATCTGCATTTTAGAAGATAGTTCACCTGTGTGTTGGGAAGTAGAGAACAGCCCAGAAAACATGAGATGCAAATCATCTCTGTGTGTTTGTAAACTAAGTGGATAACTATAGGAGAATCAGGAATTTGCTTCTACTGAAACTAATTAAATATTCTGCCTCTAGAGTGAGAAAGACAGACTCTACCTTACACCGTGTCCAGTGTTTCCAGCCCACAAATACTCATTGGCCATCTGAACCAGCTATGACTGTGTTAAGGAATTTGTCACTTTGACTCCAGAAACGGCATTCTGAGATCCTGACTAGTGAAAAAGTTGCACAGGGAAAATGCATGGGAAGGGTAAACAAATTGAAGTAGACATGTGTGTGTGTGTGTGTGTGTGTGTGTGTTTGTGTGTGTATTATGTAAATGTGCATAAAATGTTATTCTGTGTGTTCATGGAAGACAGAGGTCAATGAAAAGAATCATTCTCAATAGGTCTCTACTTAATTTTTCGAGGTGAGGTCTCTCACTGAATCAGTTTGGCTGGACTAGCTGACCAGCAAACTCCTGGGACCTTCCTGTCTTCACTTTCCCATATTGAGATTATCAATGTATATGGGTGCTGAAGAACTGAACTCAGGTCCTCAAGACAAACACTTTAATCATCTCCACAGTCCCTAGATTTCTGTTATTAGGTGGGCAATATTTTTTTTTACCCTTCCTTGTGGTATGTCTGAAATGTTTTGCATTTATTCTTGAATAACTACTGATTTTATTATAGTCCTGAAATTACTTTAACAAATTCCATTAGAGGTGTTACCCCAGGAAATGCTGTTTTCCTTCTACAAAGAGGAAATTAACCCTGAGTTTTCAACAGCATCCATGCTACAACTCTGGAGAATTTTTGGAATAAAATGCTTTCAATTTTTTTTTCAGGTTTACCTGGAAGTGTTTTCCAAGTACATTCTAGACAGGAATCTCATGAGCTTCTGAAAGCATGAGGCATCATCCTGGGACATAGACATGTTTATGCCATAAGTTCTGGAAGCATGAGAAACTATCCTGGAACATAAAAATGTTTAGGCCATAGGTGGCAGATAGGACCAAGCTTCCAGAAAGTTATGCTGCCCTGAGCACTACTTATTTATTCTATTCTAATATCTATAAGAATAATGGGAATATGTTGTGTGTAAAACAATACTCAGTACATGAAATATTTATATATCCATTTTACTTAGAAATTGTGTTAGATTTTATTTCCTTCATCAATAATTGAGTAGTTTTAAGAAGTAAAGAACTGTTTATTCTGTAACCTTTCTGAACTCTCCATAGGTGATGGAGCTGCCATTGAGGCTGATGTTCCTCCTACCCAAATCTTCTAGATTATTAATATAATTAAAGACAACTTCATTTTTCATACCAAGTAATGATCTAGGAAAAAACATACGCATGATTCTAGGCCCATGAGATGGAAGCTGAACCAGCCTGAGACTTCTGCCCAGTGTTCTTGATGGGGAGGGGAAATGTGTTAACTTTTTTTTTTTAACTTTTCCTCTTTCTCCTGATGTTGAGCCATGAAAATATCACAAGCAACTTGTGACCAGCACAGAAAACCCAAAGCCACAGCCAAGAGACCCCAAAAACCTGGATTTTAGTGGTACCTTTGGATCGCAATATACTTAGAGTCTATGGTAACAATGTAGATGTCCTGTAATGTGAAATAATAGATGCCCACAGGGAAAAAAAACAGTCATATATACATAAGCTTAACAATTAAAAGAGGAATCAAAGACTTTTAAAGTTGGTTGCACACATGTGAGGACGTTATGTGCCCTGGACTGGCCACGGCCTCAAACCTTCTCTCAGCTGTTCTACTTCAACTGTGTTTCAAGTCAAGACACAGGAAGGCTGAGTTAATTTGCTGTTGCAGTTTTGTTACCACAGGGCTGAAAGCAAATCTTCCTTCCCTTGGTGGAGATTGCTTCCAAAGCACTGGGAAAATGAAAATGTCAAGTTTGATTTTTATGATTATTTTTCTCCCTGAAAAACAGATTTCCAAAAGATTGAATATGCCTATTCCATTTTTGTCATTATTTCATGAAATGATTTCCATGTTCTGATATTCAATAAATAAATCAGGCTCAATTAGTGCAAGATTGGGATCAAACTATATTAGGAGAAATTTGGAAGATTTTTTTTCCTGGCATGAAACAAATTTAATCTTTAATTAAGTTTAAACCAATGAAGTACAACAAATACTCTCAAATGTACTTGTGGATTGAAATGAAACATGTTACATGGGAAATAAAGAGGAGAAATAAGCTTTCTTAAGTAATTGATGTTATAACAAAAACGCACTTTGAGTTTTATTGCATGGACACATTACTTCCACTTAAAGGTGGGAAAGACTATAGGGTGCATTAAGCAGTTAGCATTAGTACAGAGATGGGAGAGATGGAGCCAAGAAGAAGCAAGGGTTTTCTTTCTGTTCTAAGATCTTGGTCATGGAAAGACCCCGCATGAGAAGTTGATTGGCCTGGGGAAAGTGTGAAAGGAGAAGTGGAGGGAGAAACAGGAGTCCAGAAATAGTGTTTCAGGAGGAACCCACTTTAGTCTAAGCCTACTGCATGCTCAGGCTGCCAAGACTTCTGAAGAAGCAAGGGACAGCAAGCTTGAATATTATTTCCTTTTAAAAGAATTTTTTCTCTTAAAAAATTGTCTACTTGTTTTTTGTTATTGTTTTTTTCATCCCAACCAAAGTTTCCCTCCCTTCTCTTTTCCCAGTTCCTCTCCCTCACCTCTTCTCTTCCCTTCTCCTCATCCACTCCTCTTCCTCTGTTTGCCTTCAGAAATGAGTGAGCCTCCCATGGATATCAGCCATCAGTGGTACATCAAGCTGCAGTGAGACTAAATTCCTTCTCTTCTATTAAGTATGGGTGAGGTAATTCAGTAGGAGGAAAAGGGTCCCCAAAGCAGGTAACAGTCAGAGACAGGCCCTGCTCCCACTGTTAGGAGCCCCACAAGAAGACCAGGTTACACAACTGTAACATGTATGCAGAGGGCCCAAGTCAGTCCCATCTCCCTGGTTGTCAGTTCAGTCTCTTTGAGCCTCTATGAGCCCAGGTTAGTTGATACTGTGGGTTTTCTTGTGCTGTCCTTGACCCCTCTGGCTCCTACAATCTTTCCTTCCGCTTTCCACAGGATTCTCTGAGCTGCTCATTAGGCTGTGGGTCTCTGCATTTGTTTCCATCAGTTACTGGCTGAAGCCTTTCTAATAACAGCTGGACTAGGCAACAACCTATGAGTATAGCAGAATATCAATAGGAAACATTTCATTGTTTTTGCTTTTTGTTTTGTTTTAATTTTTTGTTTTTGTTTTTGTTTTGTTTTTTGACAGTCATATTTGGCTACATCCTAGGTCTCTGGGGTATCCTGCCTCTGAGTCCTTACCCTCAGGGATAAGCTTCCTCTCATGGTATGGGTCTCAAGTTGGGCCAGTCCTTGGTTGGTCACTCCAAAATTTCTGTGCCATCTTTACCCCAGCATTTCTTGTAGGCAGGACATATTGCAGGTTGGAGGGTTTGTGGATGGATTGGTGTCCCAATCCCTCCACTGGAAGTCCTGCCTGGTTATAGGAGATGACCAGTTCAGGCTCTGTATACCCCATTGCTAAGAGTCCGAACTAGGGTCACCTTCATAGGATCCTGGGAGTTTCCATTGCACTAGGTTTCTAGCTTGCCCTAGAGATGCCCCCTGATTCCAGTTGTCTCTCCACTCTCTCCCTCCATCCTCCCCAACCTGATCTCTCCTATTCCCATGCCCAACCCCCATCCAGACCACTCCCCCCATCCACCCATGATTTCTGTTGTATTTTTTCTTCACAGTGAGACTCATGCAACCCCCTCCCTTGAACCACCCTTGTTACTTAGCTTCCCTGGGTCTGTGGATTATAGCATAGCTCTGCTTTACTTTACAGCCAGTATCTACTTAGGAGTGAGTACACACCATGCTTGTCTTTCTGGGTCTGAGTTACCTCATTCAGGATGACCTTTTCTAGTTCTTTCCATTTGCCTGCAAATTTCATGATGTCATTTTTTTTAGCAGCTAAGTAATACTCCATTGTGTAATACTACATTTTCTTTATCCATCCTTTGGTTGAGGGGCATCTAGGTTATTTGTAGTTTCTGCTTATTATTAATAAAGCTGCTATGAACATAGTTGAGCAAGTGTCCTTGTGGTATGGGGAGGCATCTTTTGGGTATATATCCAGGAGTGGTATAGCTGAGTCTTGAGGTTGACCAATTCCCAGTTTTCTGAGAAATTGCCATATTGATTTCCACAGTGTTTGTAAAAGTTTGTACTCCCACCAACAGTGGAAGAGAGTCTCCTTTTTTCCACATCCTCTCAAGAGCTGTCTATTGTGTTTTTAATCTTAGCCATTCTGACAGATGTAAGATGGAATCTCAGTGTTGTTTTGATTTTCATATCCCTGATGATTAATGATGTTGATCATCTCCTTAAGTGTTTCTCAGCCATTTGAGATTCCTCTGTGAGAATTTTCTATTAAGATCTGTATCCCATTTTTTAATTAGACTATTTGGGTATTTTTTGATGTCTAGTTTCTGGAGTTCTTTTTTTTAATATTTTTTCACTGCTTACCATTTATTTTTTTCCCACATTTAATTTTTTATTATTGCGTTATACATAGTACCATTCAAAATTTCCACCTCCTCCGCTCCTCCCATTTCCCTCCCGCTTCCCCACTCCCCCTCCCCTTTTCCCCTCCAGTCCTAAGAGAGGGCAGGTTACCCTGCCCTGTGGGAAGCCAAGGCCCTCTCGCCTCCATCCAGGCCTAGGAAGGTGTGAATCCAAACTGACTAGGATCCCAAAAAGCCAGTACATGCAGTAGAATCAAATCCCAGTGCCATTATCATTGGCTTCTCAGTCAGTCCCCATTGTCAGTCATATTCAGAGAGTCTGTTTCGATCCCATGCTCGTTCAGTCCCAGTCCAGCTGGCCTTGGTGAGCTCCCACTAGATCGGGCACACCATCTCAATGGGTGGACGAATCCCTTGCGATTCTGACTTCTGTGTTCATCTTCTCCCTCCTTCTGCTCTTCAACTGGGCCTTGGGAGCTCAGTCCAGTGTTCCAACATGGGTCTCTGTCTCTATCTCCATCCGTCGCCGGATGAAGATTCTTCTGCTCTTCGACTGGACCTTGGGAGCTCACTCCGTTGCTCTGGTGTGAATGTGGGTCTCTGTCTCTATCTCCATCTATCGGACGAAATTTCTATGGATGTGATCAAGATATTCATCAGTGTGACTATGGGACAATGATAGTTCCCTCACCCTCTCCTCTGCTGCCCAAGGACCTAGCTGGGGACATCCCTGTGGACACCTGGGATCTCCTCTAGAGCCAAGTATCTTGCCAGTCCTAAAATGACTCCAATAATGTAGATATCTTATTCCCTTCTCCAACATCCACCTTTCCTCCATCTCCACCCTCCCACTCCCCCAATCTCTCCCCAGTCCTTCCCTTCTCCCT
>PVIU01011225.1:0-65789 GCA_004026605.1 Ondatra zibethicus
TTTAGTAGTGCCATATTTATTCAGAGAACTATATGGACCTTGCTGAATCTACATCTTCTGGACCAGTTGCTCTGTGAGACACAGGCATCTTTAACTTCTATGCTTCCTTTACTTACTTTATTTCATTATTGTTTGGATTTGTGTGATAAGGTCCCATGTAGTCCAGGCTTGCCTCAGACTTTCAATGTAACCAAGGGTGACCTTGAACTCCTGATCCTTCTGTGTCTAACTCCTTGGTGCTGTGATTACTGGTGTGTGCCACCTGTTATGAAACTATTTTCGGCTTCCACTTGCATCTTCAACTTTCTTAGGCAGCAATCCATTTTGAAAGGGAGAACTTTGAAGGTAAGTATGTCAGAGTGCCTATAGAAAAGTAACATAGCACAGCCACAAGAGGTAAGAATAAGAGACCACAGACATCTAGGTAAGTGAGTGCTTCATTCAGTTCCAGAATTTTTAAAACCCAATTTGAGTCTTTAAGTAAAACCAGCAGGTAAATTCTGTTGCACTTAGGTAAGGGATGAGACATAATTATGGATAAAGAAATAGCATATGTGAAGGTAAAGGCTCTGGGAACTAAGCTCAGGGCGAAGGAGGCTAGCGCAAGACAAGGTGGGAGATGGGAATAATGAGCAGGTAAGCAGGCTGTGGACCCACGGGTGATCATCAGCTCACATTAGGAGCTTAGTTTGGTCCTACTGCAGTGGCACTGTTGAAAGCAAGTCCAACCCACAACGGAGACAGCTCACTGCAGCTCTCGCTGGAAGAGAGCATGTGGTATCTGAGGACCATTCCCCAAGCTGTTGTCGTAGCTGCAGGAAGCCGAGCGCGGCATTAACGGCTGGTGATGTGAACGGACCATGTGGGAAGGCAGTGCCCATGATCCTTAGGGACAGATTCCTCAAATATCACAGAGTGGGGAGGCCTCTTGGAAGAATTCTAAGCTTGTTCTACAGGGAGAACTTCACCTGGCCGTGAGGGTCCTGTGGGAGGCACTGTCTTTGGTGGCTGCAGAAAGGAGGAAAGTTGTCAGCTCTGTTGAGGTACATGATGTTGTGTTTGGCTTGGTGCTTTGCCTAGCCAGATTCTGAAGAAAGAAAGGCCCCTTCAACACCTCACGTGTGGGTATGGGACAGTGTTCTACTGTGCTTTCTGTTGCTGTCATAAGGCATTCGCCAAAAACAAGTTGGGGAGCAAAGGTTTATCTGGTTTATAGGTTGTAGTCTGCCATTAAGGGAAGCTAAGGCAGGAGCACAAGGCTGGAGCTTGAAGAAGAAACTGGAGAGACGCTGCTTTCTGGCCTGCTCACTGGCTCACTTGGCTGTCTTTCTTATACATCCCAGGCCCACCTGCTTGGGGATGGCACTGCCCACATGGGGGCCTTCTGTATCAGTCAGCAGTTAAGAAAATGCCCCACAGACATGGGCACAGGCCAGCCTGATGGAGGAAGTTTTTGAGGCTCCCCCTTTACAGATGTGTTAGTTGACAATCAAGCTTAGCTGTCACAGCTGGGAACTCTTCTCCCAGGGCCCCTTTATTTAACCGGTGTAATTGGTCACTCCTGTAGCTATGACTAGGATAGGAAGGCTGGCTGCTTGGGAAACATCAAATAACTAATCATCTGGCAAAGTCTCTTCCTCTTCCACATGTCTCACTCTTAGGCCACAAGTCCGCAAAAAAGGCCAAATGGTAGAAGCTTCCGGACCTGTGCCTTTGGCTCCCTGCAATTGCACAAACTTGTTAATATTGACTTCCACCTAATTACTTCACTGTTCAGCTGGCAAGGTTGTTCTTTGACTTTTTTTCCTAGTTACCTGATGCCCAAAGGGAATGCTTAGTGACTCTGACAGAGTCAGTTCACATCCTCGGTTTTCCCCATCTCACTATCTGAGAAAATCCTCACAGGGTTCCTCTTAAACTGTCCGTGTCTCAGTTACCCCTATTTTTAAATGGGCATAGGCTGGTGAGGTGGCTTTCTGTCCTGGTGTCCTCATGAAAGTCCTAAGGTAAGTGATATTTTTGTCCCATTTCTATAGCTGAGAAAAATAAGGACATGAATAATCTATAAACTCCTATATCTAGATAAAGACTTTCATAAATCCTCAAGGATATGGGTCATTTCCTTCTAATGTTGATATCTAGGAATCTAGAGTGATTAAAGATTTTGCTTTAAAGGATAATAAGAATCCCACTCTAGAAAATATATTTTATCAGGGAGAAGGCTTCTATTAACAGCTTACTTTATAACAGGATCCTAAACTTCCTTCTCACTGGTATTTGGGAAGAAATTAATGATCTGTTGAAAGGGTGGCTTATGTGGTGTAGGAGGTTTAGCATTGTTCATGGCTCCTATGCAGTGGATGCCAGCAGAGATCTCTGAAGTCAGGATGCTACTCTGAATTGGTTGTGATAGCTCAGGTCACATGATCTGTCCCTTGATTCCCTATTTGGGATGAGAGTAGAAGAGGTGCAGCTGCCTATCAAGCAGATGTCCTGTCTCAAGGAGAAGGTGGTGGAAGGCATGGTTAGGGCTATCCTGCTCGACCGCCCCCAAGAAGCAGAGTCTTTGTCTCAGTGCTATACACACATGGAGGCAGAGGAAGCTGCCAGCTGACGTCTAACTCCACACCCGTCTCCTCTTCCCTCCATCCCTCAGGAATAGCAGAGACGTTTCTTGACAATTAGTGCAGGGATTGGCAAACTACAGCCCACAGGTCAGATGTGGCTCCTGGATGATTTTATGGTTTTATCGTAAGGAAGGCAAGTCCACTGGGGGACATATTATTATCACTATCTCCATGCTATAGGCACAGAGATGACTATTAGCAGAAAAGATTTTATGATCCAAAAGGCACAGGTGATTCACTACCAGGCCCTTTCCAGAAAGATTTGGCCAATACATAATTCAGAAAATAAATCTCTGCCAGCAGTTCTCTGGCAGTTGCTTGCTAGGTAGAGCCAAGAGAAGGCAAGATGGCAGTTTGTCCTTTTCCACTTGAAAAACTACCCATATCTCTTCCTTTCTTATTACTCAATGTCTGGTTCAATTGTTCCTGCTGGAAGAATCATGTAATTGAAAAGTGAAAATTATTCTGGAAGGAAGACTTGAGACACACATTGCATGTGGGAATGGGCCTGACACTTGCCTGTTGCAAGTATCGGTGTATCAAGTGATGGTGTTTTATTTCCCCTGAAAAGAGCTGAGAAATTTAGCACCAGCCAACGTTACAACAGAAGCCATTGCCACCTTGACATCACATCGAGAGGGTGTTATCCTCCCTCCTCTTTCAGGCTTGGCATGGATGTGGTTTACTGTTCTTGTCTAGTGTCAAAACAAACTAATCTACAGTGAGACTGCGTTTTTAAAAGATGGTGTACGCCAGCATGGATAGAGGAAGTTTCACAAGGCATACATAAAGAACTGCATCCAGACAATGGCTTCTGAGGAATGGAGGACCAGTTTTCTTCAGGGATGTGTGACCTTACCCTAAGTGATCAGCCCTAAACACGTGCAAGTGTGGATAACTCTAACTGCATGCAGTAGGATATGTGTATGTGTGTTATTTATACATTATAGCAGAACAATTATTACAGAAGAGTCATGTTGTTAGCAAGGTGATAAAAGGGACATGGAAGGAGTTGGAAAGGGGAAATGAAGGGTTTAAATCATACAAATACAGAGTTCTCATGTATGAAGTTCTTAAATAAAGGTATGTCCTTATATTTCAAGAAGCCCTTCAGAGGGGGTGGGGCTAACTCCACCACAGTCAAAGCCCATGGCTAGAAATGAACGATATTTATCTCCAAGGAGTCAATACATGTTTGCTGAATTCTTGGCCCACAATCTTGGTGCACAGGGAGGGAGATAAAGTTTGGAAGGAGATAGGACCTGCTCAGAATCACACAGTCAAACATGTCTCAGGATATCTATACTTGCTCTTCTTTCTTGTGGTTGCTAGATACTTATATTTCCCTTGGGATAATTCACGAAGTAGTTGAAACAAGAATTCCTGCCCCATGCTGCTCTGAGATGTAGAGAATAAAAACTGTTCTCTGGTTTAAACTTCTCTGAACTCATTTCTTCTCTTGGAAGAGAGCTCCTGTATGACTATGCTGGCTCACTTCCATACAGCCAAGGCTAGCTGACCTGTTTGGTCTAGCCCCTCAATGGATATCTCCTTTGCAATAACATGTGTTCTCGTTCAGTTGCTTGTAGCATCCCAGAGCTCATGCACACACTCAGAGTCAGCCTGCAGCCGTCATCTCAGTACCAGCACGGCCTCCCATCTAACCCTCCTTCACCCTTTACAGTTAGATGTAAAGTTCTCGTCCCCAATGCCCTGCGCCAATTCTGTCTCCTTAGACTGAGTGGCCTTCTGGAAACATGCTCATGACTTTCTTTGTGCTGATTTGCACTCACAATTATTTATTTAACGTGTCTATCTCATTCCTCTGTAAACAATGGGATGGCAGGAGCAGCCGTGTAACTAGTGACATATGCTTCTCAGTGCAGAGCGTCAGTTAACAGTTGGACTCTGGGTGAAGAAGAAAAAGCAGAAATCTTCATTGTACAGGAAAGTGGGACTGGCAGTTGTCTTCCTAACCTCTTATGATGTGACATCCCAAAGGCTTCTTTAATCCTGCAAACATCTGGAAGGCAGCTGAGATCAGGGGAACAGGTCTCCAGCACCCACCCTGTCATCACAGATATGTCCAGGCCTCCCTTCCTAGAGTCTCCTTGTACTCCAAACAAGCTCTGGCTTCTCAGCAGTCTCTTCTATATGATTTCTCCAGCATCCACACCTGCCTTGAGATAGTTTTACCCTTACCCAACCCTAAGCCATGATCAGAGCCCCACCATCCTCACTTGGCTGAAGATGTGCCTCATCCAGCTGCCCAGTCTGTGTTCTGAAGAAATGTTGCTCTGGATATAGTCCAACCTTACTCACGACAGTTTTATAGGCTCTGCCTTCTCTCCTTTGATGCCCTCCTCCCAGTATCATACGCAAGTCTTCCACTACCTGGATTACATGTGTTTCTCCTCCACCCACCTGATTAACTCCTCTTCATACTTGGACACCAACTCAGTTAAGGAGCCTTGCCTAGGTGGGCTGCCAAGGCTGGGTCAGGCCTCCCCACTGTAACTTGTCTCCATCTGAAAGAGGACCTCTTTGAAGCCCAAGTTGGATTTGAACTCCCAATCTTCTCATCTCAGCTTCCTGAGGTTACCAGTATGTGCTGCCATACCTGGATATAAGCTTTCCTAACACCATATATTAAAATATTTAGAGGATTTATAAATTGAATACTGTGGGACCCAAATATATTGATGTGAAACCCATCCTTATTTATTTTAACTGTCATTTTTAGTAATTGCTAGTCACCCTTTAATTGAAAATCAGTGGGCATACTGAATTGCTGAGAGAATTAAGCAAGATGCTGTAGAAGGAACAGGAGGAAGAAGTGAAGGTGGAGGAAGAGGAGCAGGTGAAGGTGGAAGAGGAGGTGGTGGAGGAGGAGAAAAAGGAAAAGGAAGAGGAAGAACATGAAGACAAAGATGAAAAGTGCACAGCTTGGCTCATGGTTAGTATGATGCATCTCTAATTTTTCATCTGCCTAATAATGTCTATATCTTAATTTTAATATAATGCTTCCATTTATTCCAGAGTCTGTTCTATTTTTTGAGTTTCCCATCTTAGTCTAGATATTCTAGATATTATTTCACCCCAAGCTAATAGAAGGCCCACCCCTGCTCCAAGCGATAGTACTCTATGGAGCAAATGCCTATACTTTACTCAAAGAGTTACTGTCTAGTGTTGCTCCTAAGTATGTGGGTAGAGGGGACCACTTGGGATAGCATATTAGGAGCTCATCACTGGAGAAGGATGGCCCTCGTCTCTCAACAGACATTGACTGTAGGTGTTCATTTAGGGCTAGGATCTTGTCAGATTTCCCTAGTCCACACTGTCATGTCAACTGATGAGGTCATATGTAAGTTTTGTTTAGAAAACCATGTTGCTGAGATTTCATGGGTACAGTTGAAGCAAAAAGGAAGGGTGGGAATTATGTAAATATAGTGCTCATGTATGAAATTCTCAAAAAGCTTACATTGAGAAACAGCTCCTATCTTAGATAAGACCTAAATTGGGTGGCCATCCATTTGGCATATGCCCCCCTTTGAGCCACAAACTTCCTCCCCATCCCATGAAGTAACTCCACCTCACCCGATGGCTCTGGCTTGTCCTCAGCTCGTGCTTCTTTGCCACTTAGAAGCAGATACAGTCACTCATCCACCCACCCCACCTGTGCAGCTCAGAACAGCTTCCTCCTCAGGGTAATCACAGGGTAAGATTAATTATCCTAATCATCCTCTGTTGGCTGATATGATTAACCAGAGCATGAGATAGCTCCAGAAACCATACACAGGAGGTGCTTAGCTCCAGAGACCTACACAGGTGGTGCTTAACTGCTGGGTTCAATCTCACTATTCAGCACAGTAATTAAGGAGGGATGCAAGCTTGGTATTCTCAACTGAAGAACATGATACTATCCTACCATGGAAGTTGCAAGAATTTTCCACAGAGGGAAAATTTGTACTCAGTGACATCCACTGAAGGCCTACAACTGACTGTTTCTTGGGACTAGGCACTCATAGTATAACTCATTCTTTGTGCAGTGAAATGGGGGTGTTCATAATTTGCTGCACTTAAAATCCCTCTTCTTTCCCCACCCACAATTCTACATTTTTGAGAAACATTACTATTTTTCTTTATTAAAAAGTCAAAAAGGTTGAAAAATGGGACCAGAGATTGGCTCCCCTTGCCTTGTGTTTTGTGGACTGTCAGCTTTCAAAGTTTACTTGGATATAGAAGTTTGTGATCATCAAAGATTAAGGTTTCTATTTTCCACATTTCTTTTAAAACTTTTTCTGTTCTCTCAATTTTACTTTTTAATTTGAAATTTTATTTGTTTTGTTTTGTACATGAGTATTTATATTCCTATACCCCTCCTTTCCACCTCAACTCTTCCCGTGTCACCTCCACTGCTTACTATTATTGACCTCCTCTTCTGTAATATGCATATGCAACCTTTGAGTCAATTTAATATTGCTCACACATCTGTGTGTGACCACTTGGTATTGGATAACTTATAGCCTTCTTGGGAGAAGGTTAATTCTCCCTCTCCTAACAACCATTAATTGTCTTTAGGATCTACAAGCAAAAGAGAACATGTGAGGTTTGTCTTTATGTTCCTAGACGAAACTTTATTATTATTGTTATAATTATTACATCATTATTGCTGTTATTATTTTTGTGTGAAAGAGCAAGGAGTGCCCATATTTTGGTAAGCATGTGGAGGTTAGAAAACTGTGGAAGAGATTCTCTCTTTCCATCTTTCTGTGAAACTCAGTATTTAAAGTCAAGTCCTCAAGTATCACACCAACATATGTACCTGCTGGGCTATCTCACTGTACCTTACAGTACTTTCTTGAAGTATCAAAAACAAACATCTAATTTGCATATTAAAGGTTTTCAAAATTCTGTAACAAAGAATACAATTAAACTGATAGTTTCCAAATTAATTGTATAACAGTTATTTTTGCTTAGTCTCCCATAAAAGACACCCCATTTTACGTATTTGGTTTACTGAAAGATTTCAGGAAATAGAAGTGAGGAAATAGAAAACACAAGAAGAGTAGGAAGAAGGCCAACAAAAGTGTGCTAGCAAATGAGCTAGGCACTCTGAGAGACCTGCAAGGAATGCAGAATTGTCATGTTAGAGAAGAGGAAGGCAGGGGAATTTTCCACTGATCCACATTCCTCAGCATGTAGAAGCTACCCCAAGGGATGTAACCGCCACACATTTGTGAGCCCAATCAGCTGATGGAGTAATAAGGCAGCCCTGTTAATATGGAACACTTACAGGAGATCAGATCGCTGTCCTCTCCACAGTGCTGAAATTAGTAGACCTGAGTGATGTAGCATAGTTCTTCCAATCTCTTGCTACACTACATAACTTTTTAACAATATTTTATCATGCTGATTATTAGCAGCCAACAGCTTGTACTGTGTGTACATAACCCAAGAAGTACCAATGTGCCTGAAACTACAAGTACTTTTTTATAACTGGCTCCATCTCCTTTCTTCTTACCAAGAACATTAAAGACCCACAGTCACTCCCTTATATTTAGGCAGTAACTAATGTTGGTCAGTAAATACAAGCTAGAGAAATGTGTTCCTTCGTACATGGGGTGCTGACACTCTCCACAAGGCTCCCCATCTTTGGTTTCCCCTGCAGTGATGATCTTGAAAGGCATCTATAGGGAGGGCCATAAGAAGAAAAGAGACCTCAAGATAACTCAGCAGATAAGTGTTTGCCACCAAGCCTGATGACTTCACTTCAATTTTTAAAACCACATGGTGGGAGAAGAAAACCAGTTCTTAATAGTTGTCCCTGATTTCACACATGCATAGTTACACACACACACACACACACACACACACACACACACACACACACACACACGAAGGAAGCTGGCTAGATCCTTGGGTAGTCTAGGGAAAGATAACACAGTTTGCTGTTCAACCTGCAACAGACTTGTAATGAAGATACCAGCATTCATATATAAACCCACTGGAACTAAATGACTCACTTTTACCATAGCAAATCCTAACCTACCCAAGAATAGCATAAGAGGCTTAGAGAGGCAACCAAAGATAAGCAAAGATCCAATCAATCTGCACAGAGTATCTGATGTGGATCAGCCAGTGCTACAGAAAGATACAAGGAGAAGGCAAAGACAGACTGAACTGTGTCTGTGCTTCTCAGTGTAAGAACAAAAACAGAGACAAGAAGGAACCAGTAACCCAAGCGCTGTGTGAAAGCGTTCTGCCTGTGAAGAATAAATTAGCTGTGAAGATGCTATTCAATATTGTGGGAGCAGAAATGAACTCCCCAAAAAGTAAATGGGATCTGAGTGCTGAACTTTCATGCCCTGCTTCTGACTTATATCATGTGATTCCAGATAACGCCATTACCACACCTCTTAGTTAGGGTTGCTATCACTGTGAAGAGACACCATGACCACAGCAACTCTCAGAATGGAAAATATTTAATTGGCTTATAGTTTTAGTTGTTTATCACATCATCATGGTGGGACATGACATCATGCAGGCAGATATAGTGCTGCAGGAGCTGAGAGTTTTACATCTTAATCCACAGGCAGCAGAAAGAGAGACTGAGCACTGGGAATAACTTGAGCATGTAAAAGATCTTAAAGCCCCCCCCCCCAACAATACACTTCCTTCAACAAGGCCACGGCTCCTAATAGTGCCACTCCCTATGGGCCAAGCTTCCAAACATGCGAGTCAAATGCCACACACACAGTGCAGTTTTATGGGTCCATGGGAATTGTGCCATGTGCTATGCATTAGACAATACTCAAGAACCCTAAAGAGAAGACTGAAGAGCAAGAAAAAAGAAGACTATTCAGCATGAGACCTTGACTGTGTGAATCTTCCAATGTTGCTGTGTGAGCAGAAAATAGCCCCTGTCAATTAACTCACCATTTATCTCTGGTTTCTGCTGCTTGCAGCTGAACAAAGTCTTGATTGACACCTTGACCTCTCTGTTCTCTTGCACTGCATGTAGTAAGATGACAATGTGAGGTACGGAAGAAGGAGACAAATCAGTTTTTCTTGGAGAACCTTGGCCATCCCAACTTCCAATGAGGTTGTGAGAATTTTTGTAGAAACAGAAACTTAAAGGTGGGTACTTGCATTTAAAGCAGGGTGATGGGTGGTTAAAATGGCCATTCTAATTCCATGGGATCCATGTGTCAGATACTGGTTGCAAGGTCATAAGTTTCCCAAGGAGCTTCTTCATGCCACTTCATTTGGTTTAGACTACTAACCTATTGCCATAACTCCATTATCCTGTTTAAACCCATTTACTCTAGTATTCCAGTTCTCTACTTCATGTTGCCTGTATCGTATCCTTTCTGAATTCATCCCTCCTCTTGGCCATCTCTAGTTTCCCAACCACCATGTGTGGAAGAGGAAATGAGAACACAGGGTCAGTTAAACTAAACTAAGGATGGACAAAGAATCCCCACTAGTTCTTAAGCCAATGAAAATACAATTTTTAAATAGAGATTTGACAGAGGTACCCCTCATTAGCGATCAGAATTGTTCACAGAAGACATCTGTTAGTAAATGGGCCCTGGAACCTCACTTTTACTAGTGATGCACTGCCATTCCTGGACAGGGTGTCACAGCCCAAGGCGGGTCCCAGGCAGCCCTCCATGCACTACTGCGAGGTCTGTAGGGTCAGCTGTGCAGGACTACAGACCTATTGGGACCACCTGGAAGGACAGACGTACCAGAAGAAGCAGGTGGTTCAGAAGACAGGCGCATAGCCCAACAGAGGTCCAAGAGGGGCCCAATGCCTTCACTGAGGCCTCTCTGCTGTGTCCTGCACCAGGGCAGACATCTATGCTGCTCACAAGAGGAAGCCAGGCACCAGAAGGTCTACAAGTTGCACACCAGGCTAGGGAAGTCTATTACGCCTGAGCCCATGCCTGGGAGTGTCACCTATACCCGAGTGTCAGACAGCACCCTGAGACCTCAGTCCAGCAGGAAGCTTGTACCAGTCACAGCTCACACACCTCAGCACTGGCTTCTGGGTCCTCATCTCCCGTGCCACCACGCAGCTCACTTCTCCCTGCTGAGGCGAATGTGGCATTCCCCAGATCACCCCACCCAGTGTGTCAGCACCCCTCTGAGGGGGACAGTGGGAGATCAACAGTCAACAGAGGTGGGGAATTGTATCAGACTTTTACGTCTTGTGAATAGTGGGCTACTTCTGTGGTTTTTTTAGGCCACAGCTGTATTCCCGCACTATGTCTCTGGATAAGGAATGGTGTTGGGGAGCCAAGCCTTGGTTCTGCCTCCTGGGGGATCAGCCCTTATATGGAGATGCCAGGAAAGCTGAAACAGGAAAAATGTGCCTTCCTAACTGGATGGGCAGACAAACATGACAGACAACACAAAAGGATAAAAAGATGGGGGTCCCAATACTTCCTGCTGAAGGGACCAAGGGGCTTTTTAACCAAAAATATACTGTCTTGTGAGTGGGGAAAGGAAGATGACTAAGACCTGTTCTAGATAAAACACAAAAACTACAGCCGCAACCGAGAAAAGAAAAAAAGGACTCTGGGCAGGTGAGCTTAAAACCTGTGTTAGAAGTCCCTGTTCTGGGGCCAGATGTTGCTGTGCCCTAATGTCTTCCTGGGTGTGTGTGTGTGTGAGAAGGGGCAGTGTCAACATCTCAGACACAGGGAGTCAAGCAGAAGGCTTTCAGTGGACTTGTTTATTTAACAACAGGAGAAAAACTATTCTCCCAGAACTCGAGCGTTCTAATCTGTTGACAGTGACATTCTTCATTGGCTAGGCATGATCAGGACCTCCGAAAGCACCAGGCAGACTTCAGGTTGGCTCCTTTTGGCCTGGTAGGCCTTAACTTCCTACAGTGATGCACATTCCTGGGGTACAGCTGATATACACAACAGCTGCACTGAGATCATTGGCATCTCTGTCACTGTTATTTGCCGTCATTTTCTATCATCCACTGCTCTCTCTCCTTCCCACACCATGTCATACATGCCCTGGAGGAAACCATGTCTGACTCTTCCATGGAAGCTGGGGTGGGTTTCATTTATAGACAGACAGACATCCGGGGTAGGAATGAAACAAGGGAGTCATGGAGAGGGTCACTCTGGCAGCACAGTGATTCCTTGCTAGCTGAGCAGTGGTGTGTGCATCTAAGCCCAGAACACCAATCCTTGGCAGCAGAAACTCAGCAGGCAGTGGAAGGGTTATAGACAAGATAAAACACTTATGTTTAATTGCCTAGGGAGGTTCAGAAACAATTCTCCATTTAGCTTTGTCAAGCTAATTAGTTGGAAAAGAATGTACTCAGCCCATAAACAAGAGTCTGTTTTTTGTTTTTGTTGTTTTTTGGGCTTTTTTTTTTTTGCAAGCAGTTAGGAAATGACCTTCATCTTATTCCCTTAAGCACTTGCCCCAGAACAAGGCTGGAGAGACACCAGTTGGAGCTGAGTGTCTGCCTTTTCAAACCTTCAGACTCTTGCAGTGAAGGACTCCTTTCTGCAATGCTGTTCCTGAACATTCATTCCCAAGTGGTCAGTAGTGGCAGCATCAGGCTGGACTCCCAAGGATTCGGAGAAAGGTGCGACCGTTAAGCCTTCAGCACAGCCCCCTGTCCTCCTGTCCTCCTGTCCTTCCCCAGCTAGTGGCACACATGCTGTTCCTTGATTAATGGTTTCTGTCTCTTCCCTGGGCCAGCCAACACTGTGTGGCCCAGTGTGTGTCCACCCCAGCAGCCTCTGTATCTCATATCATGGGTTACCTAGAGGATGCTGAGAAAATTATAGATGAATTTATCGTCAATGACGATTTATTCTCTTCCAGAGAAGGAAGAAAGAATGTGTCAGAGGTCATAGCTGGGGTGATAATGACCTGCAAATGTACACAGTAAACACTAGAAGCAGGAGCTGTCTTGGTTCAATTTTTCTATAAAATTGAGTGCCAAGTTTGCAATGGAAATGAATCACAAGATGCAAGATTCTCCAATTCTCTTTGTGTTGATTAAATAACCAGGGCCAATATTTATTAAGCACATAGCACCTGCCAAGTGTGTGACACAGCATTCACATGCATTGTGCTGTTTGTAACTTGAACCATATGCCACCACTGGCCCACCAATCTGCTCTCCACACCAGACCATCTAGCCTGGTCCTGGGATTCTCACCCACATAGACTGCATGGATCTTCTCGGATGGATTCAATGCTCAGGAGGTACCAAGGGAAGTCAGAGGGAAAGATGACAGTGAGCATTTTTCTTTGGTCTGGCTTCCCCCATGCCAAGTTACTATGGGGGAGCTGGCTCATCCATTCTCCTGCTGAAGATCACCTGTGCACTGCAACCTCTCCAAAATCTGCCCTCTATGGGGTCAGAAACCACCTTCTCCCCCTTTCTTGAAGCTTGCAGTTGGCACCAGCTCCTTCTGTCACATCCTAGAGCTATTTATTGTACCTTCTGGGTTTCATCTTTTCTTTTAGTTTTTTTGTTGTTTTTTCTTGAGACTAGGTCCATGGACTCCAAAGTGCCCTCAGATTTGCTCTGTAGTTAAGAATGATCTTCGATTCCCAATCTGTTTGCCTTCCCCCCGCCCCCTCCCACCAGAGTGCTGGGATTGCAGGCGTGCACCACCACATCTGGTTTATGCAGTGCTGAGGTTTGGACCCAGGGCACTCACGCTAGACAAGTGCTCTACTGAGAGGGCTGCACCCCACCCCATCCCTCCTCTCTTTCTTCTCTGTGCTCTTCTCCCAACAGCACTTCCACAGCATAGAGCACTTGTGTTTCCATTTTAAATGGCAACAGCATTCCAAGGTCATATCATCAGTACCAGCGGATCCCCAATCTGTCCAACTCTAGCGCTGACACCCCTTCTGCTGTGTCCACGGGAAGGCATGTGGCTAGTGCTCCAAGATTCAGCAGTGACTCACAGGAAAACCAACTGGAGAAATGTCTAGTAGAGGCAAGAGCAGAATTTTCCTTTCACAATTCTGCTTCCACAGATGGGCACTTAGTGTTTGGCTCTGTGGGATGGTGGTGGTTCACTGAAAGTTCAAACCCCATCACTGACACGTGTGGGTGAATAAGTACCATAGTCTTTGATTCCTCCAAGTGCCTTATACAAGATCGCAGATGCATGGGGGCGTGAACAAGAGAGCCTGGAGTGGATTTCACTCTTGGATAGAGCCTATAAATATGCATGCTGGGTACCATGACTCACTTAAGGCTGGTTTGGTTGTATTTTTTTTTCATTTTTTAAGGAATGGCTTAACTGACTCAGACTTGTTGGCAAGTACCCCCAAAACCAGAGCAGAACCAAACAATTTACAGAAGTTGGAAGGAAACAAGATATTTGCTGTTCAACTTTATTCTGAAAACTTTTTCTAAGTTTGAAAAGATACCAGGGAGGAAAAAGAAATAATCATAAATGAGTTTGCTTCAGAATGATATGGATTTTGGATATTCAATGAGTTTTAGAATTTTCTTAACTACTGTTGTGGAATAGAATATTTGTTTAACTATATAAAGATGTGCTGCATTTGTTTTTGCTGCATTTGTTTGACTATGAAAAGATGTGTTGCTTTTGTTTATGCTGCATTTGTTGAACTATGTAAAGATGTGTTGCTGTTTCACCTTGCCTGCCTAAGAAACTTGATTGTTCCAAATAAAAAGCTGAATGGCCAATAGCTAGGCAGAGGAGGGATAGGCAAGGCTGGCGGGCACATAGAAAAGTGGAGCTGGACAACCAGCCTTGGAGGAAGCAGGAAAGCAGGATGGATGGTACAAAGATGAAGTGAACAAGCCTTGGCAGCACATAGATGACTAGAAATGGTTAAGTTTAGAAAGCTAGTTAGAAACAAGCCTGAGCTAAGACTGAGCATTATAATTAATAATAAATCTCCATGCCATTATTTAGACACTGGTGGTCCACGGAAGCCTGCTACACACTGAAGCCAGGACTTTGGTCCTTTCACTTCATTCCACATCAGCAAAATGGAGATATAGCTCAATGAGACGTACATACATAAAAAGCCCATAAAGGACAAAAACAACATGTGTGCAACTGTTGATCCCCTTTCTGCATTGCCCTAGTCCACAGACAAATCTTACAGCCAAGTCTCGGGGGTCAGCAACTGTCAGTAAATGCTGCCATTTTGGTTGTGTAGCAAGTTCCTGTGGCCAGGTTTACAAGCTAAGTTTCGCTGCAGTAACAATGCAAAGCCATCTGCTATTGCATCTTTTACATCTCAAACTGAGTATCTCCCTATATACCATTTACTATCTCTCTCTACTCCATCCAGTTGGTTATTAAAGAAGCTGCAGGTGGTCCATGAAGGAACATCTGGTCCCATCAGAGTCCTTCTCTGGGGTTTGGGTATCTGGAAGCTAGAGGTCCCATTGGCACTATGGTCTACTAAGATGTAGAATTTGGGTAGTGTCTACATCTCCTTTTACCAGAGAAGTGAAGACCCTAGACTGGGTAGAGAGATTTACATGAAAGCCATTTAGCTACAGCACTAATTGGGAGAACTGAATAGATTAAATTAGATGAAAGGCCAGGTGTGTCATAGCTTGGCTTTCCATGAGTCACTTAGGGTATCCAATTTTCTGAAACTCAATGTATCACTTGCAGCAAACAGCCAGAACCCAGGTAATAAATTATCATCTATCCACTTTAAATTATTTTGAAATAATTTTAATTACTGACAACTCACTTCTATTCCACATCATTTCTGCTTTGATTTTGTCCATTTATAAAATGTGAGAAATGATTTTTTTTTGAAAAAATTTCTTTTGAAGCCAGTTAGGTGTAATGATCTTGTCCAGAGCCTGGCACATGAAGATTCTTATTCATGGACCTGCAGTTTTTCTCCCTCCGTTATGCACCAGGCTAAGTGGGTGCTCTCCATCTTCGGAGTTCCTTTTCAGAGTTCACCACAGTGTATTCATTTAAACCAATCCTGTTAGGGATATTATTTGAAGTTATTTGTAGGGTGGGGGATGATTTGGAATCTCAAAGAAAAATCCCCTTTAAAGCAACTTCTCTCACTCAGTGAGTACAAAAATAAATAAAATCAAACTTGAGCATGGCTCCCATACCAACTAACCATTCCACTGACACACTAGAATGTTTGGTTACTAAGGAAGTCTGTAATTCAGTAAATTTGACCAACACAAATTATCATCATTTCTGTGGTGCTTTGAAAGAAAATAGCCCCCAAAGGGAGTGACATTATTCTCGGGTATGGTCTTATTGGAGTAGGTATGGCCTTGTTGCAGGAAGTGTGTCACTGGGGGGAGGGTGGGCTTTGAGATGTCATATTTGTTCAAGATCCTGCCCAGTGTCTCAGACCACTTCCTGCCCAGTACCGTGTCTGCCTGCATGCTGCCATGTTGCACTACATGATATCGGACTGATCCTCTGAAACTGTAAGCCAGTCCCAATTAAACATTTTTCCTTTTCAGGAGTTGCTGTGTTATGGTGTCTCCTCGTCGCAGTACAAACCTGACTAAAACAGAAGTTGGTACCCAGAACTGGGGCATTGGTATGAAAGGACTCAACGTACTTCTGCTTGGAGGAATTTGGACTTTGGAAAGCAGCAGAATGCTCTAAGTGCCACTTAATGGGACCGACAGGGGCATGGAAGGCAGTGGTGCTAAGAGTTATTAGAACTCTGAGGGCTGGTGCAAGAGGTTTCAGAGGAGAAGAATTTTAATATATTACTTAGAAATCATTCTTATGATATTTTGATGAAGAAAATGGCTGCTTTTGCCCTTGTCCAAAAAGTTTGCCTGAGGGTAAACGTGAAGAGTTTTGTATTAATTTTATTGGCAGAAGAAATCTCAAAACAGCCTAGGATAGACTTCATTTTGTAGTTACTAGTGTTAACTCTAACAAAGATAATGAAAAGGAGCAAGCTGAGCAAGAAAAGGTATTTGAGGAGAAAAAGAGCACCAGAAAGTGGAATGAAGCTAACTCCCTTGTTAAAGGAGATAAACGGATTAAGAAATGGAATAAAGGGAGTGGCGAGATCCCACCCAGTTAGGATCCCAACTTGTGAAAGAGAATTAAAGAAAAGCTTAGAGCTGGGTGCAGTGGTGCATGACTCTAATTCCAGCACTGGGAAGGCAGAGGCTGGTGGATCTCTGAGTTTTAGGTCAGCCTGGTCTACAGAGCAAGTACCAGGACAACCAAGCTTAGACACTGAAGAAGACCATGGAAAACAGCAAGCTAGTAAAAATGTAATTGAATGAGGGGGCCATGTTCCAGTTCCAACAAGCAATACAGGTTGGCAGCGAATAGAAGAAAGGAGCTATGGAATTCACCCTCAAGACTAAGAAAAGCCACTGAGGCCAATGTGTGTCAGGGTTGTCCCTGAATGGAGGCCTAGAGAAGCCATTGAGTGAAGCTGTGAAGTTGAAGCCTGGATTGCTTTGAAGACCCCAAGATATTGGAGATGCCAGAGCCCTGGGATACCTGTGAGGAGAGCTGCTAACAGGGAGTGGAACTGCCCCTGAGAAAGAAGTGTGTTGCAGTCAGCAGAAGCTGGCAAGTTGGAGATCTGAAGAACAGTTTGACATCAGACATGGAGATGCAGAGTTTGGAGTCTGCCCAGCTGGTTTTCTGGTCTTACATTGATTATTCTTTACTATGCTCCCTTCCCTATATTTTAGAATGGTGATGTGTATCCTATGACACTATATTTTGGGAGTATGTGATATGCTCTTTTATTTTGATTTTAGAAGGGATTACAGTTAAGAGATTGCATGAATCTCAAAAGAGACTTTGAACTTTGGACTTTCAAACAGTGTTGAGACTGTGATAGACTTTTGAAGTTGGACTGAATGCACTTTTGTACTATGATATGGTTACAAGCCTTTGGTGACCAGGGAGTGGACTGTGGTTATTTGAAAGAAAATGTCCCCCAAACGGAGTAGCACTATTAGGGGGTGTGGCCTTGTTGAAGGAAGTGTGGCAGTGTAGAGGTAGAATTTGAGGTCTCATATATGCTCAAACCATATGCAGTGTCTCAGGCCATTTCCTGTTACCTCTGAGTCAAGGTGTAAGAACTCTCAGCTCCTTCTCCAGCACCATATCTGCCTGCACGCTGCCCTGCTTCGAACCATGAACATAATGAACTAAACCTCTGAACCATATGTGAGCCATCACAATTAAATGTGTTCCTTTGTAAGAGTAGCTGTGGTCACGGTGTTTCTCATAGCAATAGAAACTATAACTAAGACACTTATGGTTTTACCACCTCATCCTTCTCTTTCTATATTAAGTCACATGGCCTAAAAAAAAATCACACATCCAAAGATATAACATACACCCAAACTCTAGAAAGTGAATTATTTCCAATTCCATATCACAGAATTTGAGTCATATATTCGAGGACAAAGTTTTAAACCCTAATTATATGTATGTATATTAAAATTCTCATTTAGTCGCTCATGAATGTTAGGATATAGTTTACACTTTACTAATGGAGAACTTAAAGGAAAGTTTAAGTCACTCTCCCAAGGGTACAGTTCAGAGAAGTGGTCAAAATGGGGTTGGACCAACACAATTCAAATTCAGGGGCTTCGTGCTTCCTCCATTAACTCTAGTGTGCAAGGTTATTTAGAGGATGTTGGGGAATTGGGGTAGATCAAGTAAACTTGACAATGTTCAACTACTGTGATTACAAATGACAATTGTATTTGGTGGACGTATGGCAGGTTCAGTTCGCAGATAAGAGGTGAGTGAACTTTCTCGTGGGCTCGTGGCTCAGGTGAGTTTGAGAAGATGAGGAGGCAGAGACTGACTTGGGAGGGGTCAGCTGAGAAGACGCCAAAGCATCAAGAGAGGCTTTACAAGCATAGGGCGCATGGAAGAGCATTATGCAGCATTCTGATTGGGCCTCTGTGACTTTGTCAACTAGCAGGGAGTGAGGCTAAGATAGAAGTCGGAACCTGAAGACCTTTGGAGCAAGCATAACTGGGAGCTATGGGCTTTCAAGGCTCCCCACTCAACTCTCTTCTCAGTGCAATATACATAATGCTTTACTCAAGCTGCTTGGGCTTTCATCCCACTATAGAGTAGCAGAGGAATCTCTTAAACAACTTATGATTCTGAATGAGCTAATAGACTGCACAGCACTACATTCAGAGAACAGTCATATTAGACTGTCAGACAAATTCACACAGGGTGACTTCATTTTAAACAGATTGAAAGATCATGTCTTTTGGATTATTTGTAAAGGGTAACTTTTTAAATTTCCTTTAATTATGAACTCTCTTTTAAAGTTTGAGCAATGAACACTCCTGAAAACAGTAGAGGCGGGATTCTTGGATTCTTGTCAGGTCTTTGTTTCAAGTCAAGTTCAATTCATCTGTTGTGTGCGTGAGTTATTTGTCAGATGCTTTCATCCAATAAGCTCTTCAGAACAGCCCCAAAGAAAGATCAAATGTTCTCTGCTTTACACATGAGGAAACTGAGGGACAGAAACTGTGAAGACTTTCTTTGATTTTTAGTGGTAATATTTATTAAGCTACATAAAAGAGATGTTTAAAAAGATAATTGTCTTTATATCAAAATTCAATTATATGATAATCTAAATTGATATTAAGAGAACATTGATGTAAGTCTATATTCATATTAAAGTATGTTTTTAATACATAACAAAAACAGACTAAAACTCCCATTTTCTACTTATAATTCAATTTTATTATTTTTTCTTTTTAAATGGTTTTAATTGAAATAGAAGTAGGCAACTTTTCCCCTCTCTCTCTTCCCTCAATCTTCTCTCAGTTATTCTCCCTCAAGTTCCTCCATAATTCCCCCATTCTCAAGTTGATAACCTCCTCTGATTTTTTTTGAGTTAATCTTGTATCCTGTCACATTACTGAAAGTGTTTATCAGCTGTAGGAGTTCTCTGGTAGGATTTTTTTTGGTCATTTATGTAAACTATCATATCATCTGCAAACAGTGAAAGTTTGACTTCTTCCTTTCTAATTTGTATCCCCTTGATCTCCTTTTGTTTTCTTATTGCTCTAGCTAGAACTTTGAGAACTATATTGAATAGAGGTCGAGAAAGTGGACAGTCTTGTCTTGTTCCTGATTTTAGTGGAATCACTTTGAGTTACTCTCCATTTAGCTTGATGTTGGCTGTTGGCTTGCTGTATATTGCCTTTTTATTATGTTTATGCATGTTCCTTGCATCCCTGATCTCTCCAAGACCTTTATCATAAAGGGGTGGTGGATTTTGTTTAATGCTTTTTCAGCATCTAATGAGATGATCATGTGGTTTTCTTTTTCTTTCAATTTGCTTATATGGTGGATTACATTGACTGATTTTGATATACTGGAGCATCCTAAAGTGATATATTGAACCTACTTGATCATGGTGGCTAAATTTTCTGATGCATTCTTGAATTTGGTTTGCCAGTATTTTATTGAGTATTTTTGCATCAATGTTTATGAGGGAGATTCTCTTTATTAGTTGCATCTTTGTGTGGTTTGGGTACCAGGGTAACTGTTGTCTCATAAAAAGAGGTAGGCAGTGTCCCTTCTGTTTCTACTGTGTGGAACAATTTAAGGAATATTGGTATTAGCTCTTCTTTAAAATTCTGTGCTAAAACCAGCTGGACCTGGACTTTTTTTGATTGGGAAACTTTTGATGACTGCTTCAATTTACTTATAGTTATATCTCTATTTAAATTGTTTATTTCTTCTTGATTTAATTTTGATATGTAGTACCTATACAAAAGTTATCCATTTCCTTTAAATTTTCCAATTTTGTAGAGTACAGATTTTCAAAATATGATTGATGATGATTTTCTGGATTTCCTCTGTGTCTGCTGTCATGCCCCCTTTTCATTTCTGATTTTGTTAATTTGCATATTCTCTCTGTCTTTTGGTTAGTTTGGATAAAAGTTTGTCAATCTTGTTGATTTTCTCAAAGATCCAACTCTTAGTCTCATTGATTCTTTGTATTGTTTTCTTTGTTTCTATTTTACTGATTTCAGCCATCTTTCTGATTATTTCCTGGCATCTGCTTTTCCTGGGTGAGTTTGCTTCTTTTTGTTCAAGAGCTTTCAGGTGCGCTGTTAAGTTGCTAGTGTGAGATTTCCCCAGGTTCTTTATGTAGTTAGTGCTATGAACTTTCCTCTTAGCACTGCTTTCAAAGTGTCCCACAAGTCTGGGTGTGTTATATATTCATTTTCATTGAACCTAAGAAGCCTTTAATTTATTTATTTATTCCTTGACCCAGGGGTGATTCAGTTGAGCATTGTTCAATTTCCTTGAGTTTATGGACTTTCTGCACAGCGATAAGTATTGCTGTTGAATTCTAACTTTAAGCTATGGTGATCGGATAAGATACAGGGGGTTATTCCTATTTTCTTTTCTTTTTTTTTGCATCTGTTGAGGTTTGCTTTGTTACCAAGTATGTGATCAATTTTTCAGAAGGTTCCATGAAGTGCTGAGAAGAAGGTATATTTTTTTGTGTTTGGATGAAATGTTCTATAGAAGTCTTTTAAACCCATTTGAGTCATAACTTCTGGAGTTCTTTTACTTCTATGTTGTTTCTGTCTGGCAATTCTGTCCAGTGGTGAGAGTAGGGTGTTGAAGTTTTCTACTATTAGTGTGTGGGGTTTGATGTATGGTTTAAGCTTTAGTAATGTTTCTTTTACAAATGTGGGTGTCCTTGTATTTGTGGCATAGATGTTCAGAATTGAGACTCCATCTTGATGGATTTTTCCTGTGACAAATATGAAATGTGCTTCTTCATCTCTTTTGATTAATTTTAGTTTGGAGTCTTTTTTGTTAGATGTTAGGATAGCTACACCAGCTTGTTTCTTAGGTTTGTTTGATTGGAAAATCTTTCCCCAACTTTTTACTCTAAGTTAATGTCTGTCTTTGAAGTTGAGGCATGTTTCTTGTATACAACAGAAGGATGAATCCTATTATCATATCCATTCTGTTAGCCTGCGTCTTTTTATAGGTGAATTGAGACCATGCTGGTCATTAAAAGATATTAATGAGCAGTAATTGTTAGCAACTCTTATTTTTGCTTTGTTGTTAGTGGTGGTATTGTGTATGTGTTTTCCTTTGGTTTTGCTGGCATGGGATTGTCTATTGCCTGTGTTTCTGTGGATGTAGTTAGCTTCCTTGAGTTGGAGTTTTCCTTCTAGCACTGTCTGTAGGGTTGGATTTGTGGATAGGTGTTGTTTAAATCTGGGTTTGTAATGGAATATCTTGTTTTCTTCATCTGTGATGATTGAAAGCTTTGCTGGGTATAGTAGTCTGGGCCGGCATGTATGGTCTTTTAGTGTATGCAGAACATCTTTCCAGGACCTTCTGTCTTTCATAGTTTCCATTGAGAAGTCAGGTATAATTATGATAGGTCTGCCTTTATATGTTACTTGGCACATTTCCCTTGCAGCTCTTAATATTCTATCTTTATTCTGTATGTTTATTGTTTTGATTATTATGTAGCATGTGGTGAGAAAACTTTTTTTGGTCTAGTCTCTTTGGTGTTCTGTAAGCATCTTGTACTTTCATAGGCATGTCCTTCTTTAGGTTGGGAAAGTTTTCTTCTATGATTTTGTTGAGTATATTTTTTGTGCCTTTGAGCTGGACTTCCTTTCCTTCTATTATTCTTAGGTTTGGTTTATTTTTAGGGTGTCCGAGATTTCCTAAGAGTTTGTTGGATTTAACACTTTCTTTGACCAATGACTCTATTTCCTTTATCATATCTTCAAACACTCGTTTACTTAGATTTTCCATTTTCAGAATTTCCTCAGTTTGTGCTTTCTTGATTGCCTCTATTTCAGCTTTCAAGTCTTAAACCATTTCTTCCACCTGTTTGTTTTTTTCTTTGCTTTATTTAAGGGATTTGTTGTTTTCTTCCAATTTTCTGTTTGTCTTTTCCTCCACTTCTTTAAGGGAATTTTTATATCCTCCTTAAGGACCTCTATCATCTTTATAAACTTATTTTTAAGGTCGCTTTCTTCTGTGTCATCTGCATTGGGTGCTCAGGTCTTGCTGATGTAGAGTCACTAGTTTCTGGTTGTGCCACACTGCTCTTTGTGTTGTTTAGTGTGTGCTTACCCTGCCATCTGCCCATCTTTTCCTCCAGTTGGTGCAGGTGGGGTCTGTGGCTTAGGTGGTCACTCTTCCTCCAGGTTCATGTAGGTACGAGCCTCTGGCAGATGCTGATAAGGCTCTGAAGTTCCTCCAGGTGGGGGCAGGACCAAGACTCAGATGGTTACAGATACTGTGGGGGGGTTGAAGATGTGGGGAGGCTATTTCCAGGTCTCTGGGGCTTTGCTGGGTGAGGGTGGGGCTCCAGGGGATAGCAATGGGGCTCAGGATGTCCCTCTAGGGACTATGGCCTAGAGAGTAGGACCTTCTTTCAACCAAGGACCCAGATACTCACCCCTACAGGTGGGAGCAGGACCAAGGCTCTGGCGGTCATAGATACCATGAGGAGTGGTTGGGGGTGTGGGGAGGCTGTTCCCATGTCTCTAGGACTCTAGTTGGTGGGGTGCATCCAGGGACTGTGGCCAAAACAGCAGGCTAGAAGATCAGATACTCACCTCACCAGGTGGGGGCAGGGGCAAGGTTCTGGTGATTGTAGGTGCCGTGGGGTGAAGTACACACATGTTAAAAATTTCAAATTGACTGGGTGGTAGTGGCAATGCCTTTAATCCCAGCACTTGAGAGGCAGAAGCAGGCAGATATCTGTGATTTCGAGTCCTGCCTTATCTACAGAGGGACTTCTAGCACAGGCTCCAAAGCTACAGGGAAACCCTGTCTCAACCAAAATAAAATATTCAAATAGTAAATTTTAAACAGTTTTCATGACAATTATATCTCAATAAAACCACTTATGAAAGAAAAAGTTTTGACTTTCATTTTCCTTGCTCATTTCTGTGGCTCTGTCCCTGACAAAGAAGTTACTGGATGCTAATTGTGATGGTGGTGGTGGTGGTGATGAAGGAGAAGATGGTGGTGGTGGTGGTGATGATGATGGTAAATTATTGGAAGATGCAGTAAGAAAATAAGAATATTGTTTGCCTTCCTATACATCAGATGTTCCCCTAAGCTCTTAAAGGAATAACTGTGTTTACCTTTTGATAAGCTATCCCTGCTTTTCTGAAGAAGAATCTGAGGCTAAGAAGCACTAATTAGACCACTGGAATTACATAGTTTAATCATGAGAAAAATTTTGTAACAGAAATATCAGCCTATTTTGGATTCTAGTCTTTACTCATCTCACTTCTTAAGGATCTCACTACCCTGAGTCACCATGGCAACTAGCCCTCATCAATCTCCTCACAAGGCAGGGAAACGCAAAAGTCAAATGGAGGCTTCCCCTGGAACATCTGTGGGTGAGCATGAGGACCAGTGTCTTTGAACTTTGTGCCCTTGGGGATGCAGGGTGAATCGCTCCTGGGACTGGAGTTGGGAAGTGAGGGTGATGGTGCTTTGGGAGGGTCTTCTGGTCACTTTGGAAATTAACAGGATCTGAGTTTATAAGTGAGAAGAATAGAAATCAGAGAGGAAAGCATGTGGGACTTCTAGGTAAGAGCATCACAGCAATGGTCTTTAGGCTGACACTATCCTATCGTAATGCTACTGTCCACCCTGGCAAGGTTGTATCTGTTTGAGGAATATCAGGACCAAAAGGTGTGTAGATTTGTGTAACAATTTCCTTCTATATAAACCCTCCTTTTGAAGGGAAACACTCCATAGGACACATGATGTTCTAAGGGAGGGAGGCATGACGTCCTGCAGGAGAGTTCCATAAGCTCGGAAAGTAAACAATTCAATGGCTTCAGAAAGTCCCTGAAACTGACTAAGATGACACCCACAAATGCTAAGGAGAAGAGACGAATCAGCCAAGTTGCCTGGAAGAGACCCTCTCCAACTGTTAAGCTGCCTGCAGCTTTCATGAACTGTCATCCATGCTGGGGTGACCTTTTGGTGATGCAGCTCTTGTTGACTCATTTCTGCTCCTATAGGTTACCCTTGATCCATACTCACATAAGTAACCCCAACAAAACTTATTGGTTCACCAGTTGAGTTTGATGGTGCCCTTACTTTTCTCTGTTGACATTCTCTATCTAGGATAAGTAGATATTTGTTAATGTCTCCCTAGAAACAGTGTCATGCAACAGACTTCAAGAAGTCAGAGGCATGGTAAGCCACTCAACAATGTCCAGTGTCCAACACTGAGCCTGAACCATAGTGGAAAGCTTGTTAACAGTCCACTGACTGATTACACCTAAACAAGGCATGATTTGGTCGGGATGAAACTCTGAGCCTTCCCATGCTTTTGATCACTGACAGCAGTGTTTTGACCTTTGCAGGAGATGACATAGTGAGATGGTGATAACTGAGATAGTGCATAACAGGCAGCACTGAGTGATATGAATGTGAAGAAAGAACATTCCAGTCAGAGGTCATAAAGGATTCTGAGGGAAGAGAGACAGCTGGATCCTCTACAGTAAAAGAGAAATGGAGGATGGCCAGAAAAGGAGCATTGGGGTGGGCAAAAGGGGAAAAGCCCGCCCCTGTTGGAAGCGGTGGAATTGAGTTCCTATTCAATGTGAGGTAAAGTCCCTAGAAAACAATAAGGGGAAATGAAGAGGGCTAATATGTCGTTTGCTCTGTGTTCTCAGTGTCTCATTCTAACAGGTGCTTGGGTGATACAGACAGAATGTGTTTTAAACAAGGAGTTTCAGAAATAGGAGCCGTCATCATTTGCAGGAGGATAGTGCCATTCCCCTAGACCACAAAGCCATTACACACATCTGGGTCACAAGAGATGAAAATCTTGAGACATCAGATTTGTACAGTGATTCATTTCTAATCAAGTAACTTCAAAATATAACAAATGACATGGTGACAAAAGCTCTGGGCAGGCGGACTCCAGGAGGGCTTCCACGAAAAATTTCTCTTGTCCACTGGAGGGAAAACAGCAAGAGGTAATGAGGATGGGGAAGGTAACAGATTTTTCGTGACCTTCAATATCTGAGACAGATGTGGCTCTGGTATGTAGGAGGTAAGTTCTGATGAGATCACAGCTTCTGCATTGACTGACCCTCATATACTACTTTTCTTATTACAGCCGTGTGGAGGTTCTGACGGCCAGAGTTATCACACACACGCACGCATGCTCGCACGCACACACGCATGCATGCTGCACACACACACTCACAAGCACACACACAATCACACACATGCACACACAGGTACACATTCACACACACACCCCCACACATGCATGCATGCACACCTGTGAAAATAGAAAGAGTGATTTATGGAGGTTTACTACTATCTAGAGAGCAAGAAAGGAAAGGGGCTGGGTGGAAGGGACTTAGTGGAAGAATGCATGCTTAGCATGAAGGAAAGGTTTAAAATTTACCTGGTGTGCTACTAACAAAATTCAAAGAAGCAAGAATTTCTTAAGTAATTTAGCAAAATGAGGTACAATCCCTCTGATAGAATATTATGCAGCCATATTAAAACTTTTTTTAAAAAAAACTAAGCCTCGACATGGAGGAGTTTTGACAGTAGAGTGCTATGTGTTAAAAGTGGGATTTAATAGTCATACACACCGCAGACACGCATAGCGCAGAATCTCTGTCTGTGTGTGTTCATACAGCCTTATTCCTAAGAACAAAATGATGGAAACAGCGCACACTTCCTTCAGTGGGTAAATGGCACTGTACACGCTCCTCCAAATGTGTGTTGATACATGAAATGTCCTGCTTGAACCTCTGTGTCTTTATCCTTAGCAAACAAAGTCAACCACACAAGGTTACTGATGGTCTGATTCTCATATGCACTGAGCTTTGTAAAACAACACTGACAAATTACAATTTTTATGTAAACTTATATGCTTATAGGGGTACAGAGGGGTGTCATAAATTTGAATACAATGTTGCCTAGGTCAAGCTAATAATGTATATATCACCAAGGATATCTAAAAGATTTGAAATTAAATATTTGAAAATTGTTCTTAGTGATTTTTAAATGTACTCTGCTACATTTTGCAATGGGTCTGAAAAGAAATCAAATTATTTCCTCTATCTAACCATGCCTTTTCCCATCTAACTACTGAATTACAAAAGAATTCAGAAAAAAAGTGAGTGGTTACCAGTGCTTAAGAACAGGGTGGAAGGTGTGGCTATGGAGGAATGGTGTAAGGTGTCCTGCATGGTGCTGTCACGATTCTGTTCGTGGTGGATCCATGAATGTATGTGTCGACTTGCACAGCTCTGTGCACACACCAGTGAAGACACATGGAGTGAGAAAGCAGCCTTTGCCAACACCAGGGCCCTCAGAGTGATGCTGTGCTGAAGTCACTGTGGTCGGCAATGCGGAGAAGCTGGGGCGGCATTACAAGCACATTCTTCTGTTTTCAAGATTTTAAAAAGATTTGGTTCTTTTTACTTTATGTGTATGAGCGTTTGCCTGCATATGTGAGGGGTACCACATATACGCACAGTATCAGTGAAGAAGAGAATCTCCTGGACCTGTGAAGGTTGTGAGCCATTCTGCGGGTGCTGGGAAATATACCATGGTCCTCTGCAAGAGCAGCAAGTACTCTTGACCACTGGGCCATCTCTCTAGTCATGATTCATGTTTTGATTAGAATATATTTCATACATGTGTCTAATGTATCTTGCTCATACTTCTCCATCACTCTCTCTGGTTCCCCTCCACTCCCACGGTCTCCCCTTTCTTTCCTCGGCTAGTCCCTCTTCTGCTTCCACGCCATTCTTCTGTGAGTCAATGAGTGCAGCTGGGGTTATTTATATTAATTTCCTGAGAGTACATAATGATATAAAAAGAAAGAAAAGTACTTCCTACTAAGTAAAATCCAATTTTGTTTCAAAAACACAAATTCTGACTAAAAAATATTTCATTATATTAACACTGATATTTTGTTAGTGACATAATTGTTATTTTTAGTCTCCTGGGTTCTCTTCTATTTCCTAAGTTTTCTCACAAAATGCATACTATTTTTAAGTTCAGAGAGGTATTTATGAACGTGATTGAAAAAAACATCTGATGAATAAAATTAAGAGCTGAGGATAAAAGAATATAATATAAACATTAGATGGGGTAAGATAGTGGAACCATGCAAGAAAAGGACCGAGTAAAGACAAGGGAAGAGAGGAAGGGAAACACCCTGATGAGATATAGGAATGTGACATAGAAATACGCTTAAGAAGAAATCAAATCATATATTAAGAACAGGCAGAATATATACAGACACTAACCCTGAGGTGTATGGAAGAAAAACACTCAGATGTTGCCCAGAATACAGAATCCAAGAACAAAGACAGAAAATAATAAGAACTGGAATAAAAGATGTGGGGTACCAAATAGAGAGATGCAGCATACCGCCAACTGGTGTTTCCGGAAAGCGATCCTAAAAAATGGGACAAAAGCCATCATTAGAGAGCAACAAAATAGCACAATACCTCCCAGGTTTTGGCATGGCCTGACTCTGAATAGATACAAAGGTGCCACTCGTTAGACAAAGTCTCCCATGGCTTTAGAATTTCAAAGATAAACTCAAAAGTTTTCTGTGTGTATTCCAGTGTAAAGTAGAACGAAAGGAAACACAGGACACACTTTGCCTGGAAAGATGAAACAGCGAACTGGCCTCAAGCTTTCCTCTATAACAGCCAGTTTGGAAGAAGATGGTTTATGGCGCCATAGTGCCCACCAAATTTTCAAGCGGTTACTAGTGTGCCAAACAAAACCGAGGCCATCTTAGTAAGCAGCCGTAATTTTTATAAATTCAATGCTCATTGTTAACAAAGACCTAGTGCAACCAGAATAAAATAAATGTGCCTGATCACCATGTGTCACCATCCACAGCCAGCAACCAATCGTAGGCAGAGACGCAATGCTTTGTGTTACTTCTTGGCACTACAGGTGGTCTCACCAGGCTGGTGGATCGCAGGGATGGAGGGATAAGGAAACTCTCATTACTCACCCAAGGCGCAGTTGTCTACTAAGAAAAGAAATGAAAATCTGAAGAACATTCTGTAGGTGGTGTATTAAAAATCAACGTAACTACAGTTTCCTCTATATTTGAAATAAAACAATTCCATTCGCAATGCTGACAAAATCGAAATTAAGTCAAAGTTCGGGGAAGCACACATGGATGCACAGAGGCAATCCCAGTCCAGGGTTTCCTGTGAAGCCTGAAAGGGCTGGGGGCATTCTTGTGTCTCTGCTGGGCTAGGGGTGTGGCTGCAAGACAGCATGCTTTTCCCAGCATGCCTGAGGCCTTGGCTTTGATTGCTCATGCATTAAAAGCAAATAGTAACAAATGACAGTTTGTAGATTGCTTGCTGGGAATACGTTTCGATGCCTTCAAGACATTCTTCTAGAAAGTAGTCCGTCTCCCAAGGCTCCCCCTATGAGACTAACAGCAAAACAAACAAACAAACAAAAATCCAAACCAAAATGGGGTTTTGGAAGGGACTACGAGGATGGTGGAGAATGCAGCGCGCTGCTGCTAATTGAATTCAGCCAAGCTGTTGCCAGCGCTAATATACATCTGCTGTGGCTGCATTCATGTAATCTGGAAAAGAAAGGAAAGGAGAGATGTGAGGGGAGGAGGCAAGGGTTGGTGGTCCTGGGAGAGATGAGAGATGGCAATGAGGCATTGTGATGCTTAGTTTTGTCAACTCAACACAGTCTAGAATCACCAGGGAAGAGGGTCTCAGTGAGAAACTGTCTACACTGGGCAGGCCTGGGGCCGTGTCTGTGGAGGATTGTTCTGATTGAGTTAGCTGATGTGGGAAGATCCAACCTGCTGTGGTCAGCATCATTCCCAAGGCATGTGGTCCTAAACTGTGTGAGAATGGAGGAAATCAAGCTAAGTATTGTTTGGGTGGAAGTGTCACACCAGCCCTGGGCATCCACGCACCCAGAGAGTCTGGAATGTTTGGTTGGAGGCTTCACCCCAGCCCCTGGCATCCATATACCCAAAGAGTCTGGAATGTTTGGGTGGAAGTTCCATCCCAAGGCCCCTCCCCTGGGAGTTGCCTCAGTCCAGACTCCATCTCTGAGAAAACCTGCCAAATGATAATCCCTTCCCAGAGATGCTCAAGACCACTCCCATAGGGTATTTAAACTGCCCCCCCCCAAGAAAAACATGGTTTTCTGGTCTTTCTTGTCTCCTCTATGTGTGTGTGTGTGGAGGGACGGAAGGCTACCCAGGAGCATTGGTATCCATTAAACCTGGACTTTTTCTAATTCAGTTTGATATGGTCTGATTTGGATTATTGTGTCAGCAGAGAGGCTTATCGGGGCACAAAAACTGTTTAAGTATGGGTGTTTTGTGTGCTTTACTGTGGATAAGATGTGACTAGTCATTTTGAATCTTTATGCTTTGACTCTACTGCAAATATGAACTGTGACCTCAAACCAGAAGCTGAAGTACACTTTTCTCCCTTAGGTTGCTTTCGTCTGGGTATTTTATGACAACCGCTGAAATGGCGCTAGGACAGGGTGGCTGTGATCACAGTGCTTTGCACACAGTATGATATGGAGGTAGGAGGACTTTTATTTTCATAAGTCTGCTGCTTCCAGGAAGGCGGAAAACACCCTCCACAAGCCCTAACCCTTCCTTATTCCACAGAGAAGAGAAGCCTGCCTGGGTGGGTTAGGAAGAGAGCGCTGGATTCGGGCAGTCGTGTCTTCTCTTGCCCTCATCCTTTGGAAAAGACTTACCTTCCTATGACAAGAGCACTTATATCACTTACTATTCTTGTCATAACCAAATACCTAATAAGAAGCGATGTAGGGAGGAAGGAGTGTGAAGGGCTGTAGTCAATCATGGCGGGAAAGCTGGGCAGCAGAATGTGGAGCTGCAGGTCACATCCCGTCTGCAGTAAGGAGGCAAAGAAAGATGCGAGCTGGTGCTCAGCCTACCCGTTTCTTTTATTTAGTCTGTACTGCAGCCCATAAGAAGGTGTTCCCATATTCTGGGTGATTCTTCCCTCCTTCCTCAAACGTTGCTGGGAATGCAACCATAGATACACCCAGAGATACGTTTCCATGGTGATTTTAAACCCAGTCAAGTTGACAACCAAGATCATTTATCATCGTAGGTCTGCTTTGTTCTCTAGAAATAGAGATGGATGGGGAAAAATCTGGCCCAAAGTACTACAGCAACTGTGAGGGCAGCCTGTCAGGTTCAGGGTCTGCTGCCTGAGGGCTCTGCTACCCAGGTGAGCCACATCCTCCAAATTAGTCAGTAGCTCTGCTGGCAGCTGGATCCCCATGGCTTCTTTTTAAATATATAATTTCTTTTCTTTTCTTTTTTAAAACAAACTATCTTTTTTCATTTTGCATACCAATCCCAGTTCCCACTCCTTCCCTCCTCCCATTCCTTCCACCTATCCCTTCCCCCACCCCACCCATTCTTCAGAGAGCATAGTACACAAGGTCCAAGGCCCAACCTACTATATATCTAGGCTGAGCAAGGTATCCATCCAAAGAGAATAGGTTCCCAAAAAGCCAGTATAAGCAGTAGGGATAAATCCTGGTGCCACTACCAGTGGCCCTGCAGTCTGTCCCAGCCATACAACTGTCACCCACATTCAGAAGGACTAGTTTGGACCTACACTGTTTCCTTTCCAGTCTGGCTGGAGTTGGTGAGCTCCCATTAGCTCAGGTAGACTGTGTTGGTGGGTGTCCCCACCATGGTCTTGACCTCTTTGCTCATATTCTCATTCCTCCCACTCTACAACTGGACTTTGGGAGCTCATTCCAGTGTTCCCTCTGTTTCCATCAGTTGCTGGATGAAGGTTCTATGGTGACATTTAAGATAGTCATCAATCTGACTACCCGGGCAAGGCCAGTTTGAGCACCCTCTTCACTATTGCTTAGGGTCTTAGCTGGGGTCATCCTTGTGGATTCCCACTGCTTTAACTCCCTGTTCACTCTCAGCTTACTCTGGAGTTGGGTGGGAAGGAGAAGGATGCTGTTGGCCATACTAAGGCCCCAGCTCAGTGTCCCTAACAACCACCTGCCCCAGATAGGAAGACCACATAGCTCCAGCAAGCACAAAGTTTGACTAAATCAGTGTCAGTTCAACTGTGGAATAGAATCACATACAGACTCTAAAAGCAGTGTTCTCTACAAACACATAAAGTGGACACTTTTTAAGATCAAATGGGAGGAAGCATGTAATAAAATAGTGTTAAGATAATATGAATTGAGTACCTTGGAGGGGCAAGATAAGAAAGCAATGTTCAAAGGGCTGGCTTTTCCTCTGGACAGGGTTATAAGGAATTCTTATTATCTGCCTTTTTATATTATATAAATTCTCTACAATATATTTGCACTTCTTTTATAATCAGACCAAAAAAAATCACCACACACAAAAAAAACATGTTATTTTTGAAGAAAGCAGAATCTCAGAGGTCACAGTGACTTTGTGCTGTTTGTCCTTTCTTTGATTTTGGCCCAGGGCACTTTGAACATATGAGCACAAGCCCATGAAAGGTTTATTCTTGGCAATTCAACATGATTACTCTCAGTCTGATGATTCTCAGACCTTTGTCTTTGTACAAGGTCAGTCCACCCATACACCTGCCCACTCAGGTAGGGAGCACTCACAAAGAGCTGTGTGCCTGAGCCTGTTCCGGGTATGGCACCCAGCTTCAGCCTCAAGTAAGTCAAATCTCAGCCTGAGAGGAGTGTTCCAAGCAGCAAGGCAGTACTGTGCAGTGAAACAGTAGCTGGGCAGCTGAGGTATTCACTCAATCCTGAAGGTGCACAGAGAAACCAGAGTAAAGTATCTCTGTGATATCCTTGGAGGGAGATACCATTTGATCTTGGTCATAAGAGATGAAGATCTGGGTGAGTAGAACAGATGGGCAGGATATTCCTGAAGAAGGGGAGGGAATTTTTAATAGTACCCTAAGAATTGAAGGGCATAGGAGGACGAACCAGCTGCGTTCTCTGGTCACAAATCACAGAAAGCGACTCTAAGCTGAGGAATGGAGTGAGCATGGGGCTTGTCTGCCGAGCTCCAGGAGAACTGGGGAGCCAGGCGCAGCAAGGGCGGCTGCAGTGTGCTGAATGAGGCCCACCCAAAGCTGCCACAGCTGAGCCAACTGTCCGCAGCCCAGCACTCACTGAAGCACCTGTTCTCAGGAGGGAGCTAGATAGCTGACCCTCGGCTGACGACTGGGGTGCACACTGATTGACAGTGGAGGGTGTCAACTGGGTAAATCCTTCTAATACCAAACCAAACCTGACCCTCACAGCCCAGAATGGGGTTTTTAATAAGGAGTGCATTTGTTTCTCAGGAAATTTCTCCAGATTTCTTTTCTTTTAAAACTTGTTACAGATTAAAGGTACCACTGGTGGAGCTGGGACAATGCATCATACAACTGTTCAGAGGTAACTCCTATGTGATGTGGGACATCCCTCTATATGCTGTGATTACAACTGATAAATAAAGGAACTGCTTTGAGCCTATAGCAGAGCTATAGGGGAACAGAGCTAGGCAGGGGAAACTAAGCTGAATGCTGGGAGAAAGGAGGCAGAGTCAGAGAGAAGCCATGTAGCCCTGCTGGAGCCAAATGGAACTTCAGCCGGTAAGCCACAGCCACATGGTGATGCACAGATTACTAGAAATGGGTTAAATTAAAATGTAAGAGTTAGCAAATAAGAAGCTAGAACTAACGGGCCAAACAGTGTTTTATATAATATAGTTTCTGTGTGATTATTTCTGGCTATGCAGCCAGGAACTAACTAGCAGCCTCCCTCCTACACCTATGTTAAAGAGCTACTCATCCCTAGGAAGGAGAAAGTCTGACCTGAGGGGCACAAGTGAATGAGAAGAAGCAATAGAAGTCTATTCGGAAAGGGGGCAGATGTAAGGATGGACAATAAAATTACCTGTAAATAACAGGGATTTTATGTTGAAAGCAAGTAAGAAATTGAAGGAAATAAGAGTCATTGAAAGAGTCTAGGCCAGGGAAAGATGTCACATGCATGGCCAACAGAAGCAGGTAACATGGTTTCCAGATTCTTGGTAATTCCCTCCCTCTGTCATTGCAGATTTTTCTCTGCTCCCCTCCCTGCCTCTCACCTCCCCACTTCAACCCACCTCCAAGGTCCTCATGCTCCCAATTTACTCAGAAGATCTTGCCTTTTTCTACTTCCCATGTAGATTAGATCTATGTAAGTCTCTCTTAGTGTCCTCATTATTTAGGTTCTCTGGAATTGTGGTTTATAGACTGGTTTTCTTTGCTTTATGTTTAAAAACCACCTATGAATGAGTACATGTGATAATTGTCTATTGTGTCTGGGTTACCTCACTCAAAATAATGTTTTCTAGTTCCATCCATTTTCCTGAAAAATTCAAGATGTCATTATTTTTTCTGCTGTGTAGTACTCTATTGTGTAAATGTACCACATTTTCCTTATCCACTCTTCAGTAGAGGGGCATTAAGGTTGTTTCCAGTTTCTGGCTATGACAAACAAAGCTGCTATGAACATAGTTGAGCACATGTCCTTGTGGCACGATTGAGCATCCTTTGGATATATATCCAAAAGTGGTATTGCTGGGTCTTGAGGAAGGTTGTTTCCTAATTTTCTGAGAAATTGCCACACTGACATCCAAAGGGGTTGTACCAGCTTGCATTCCCACCAGCAATGCAGAAGTGTTCCCTTTACCCCACAACCTCTCCAGCATAAGTTGTCATCATTATTTTTGATCTTGGCCATTCTTACATGTGTAAGATGGAATCTGAGAGTTGTTTTGATTTGCATTTCTCTGATGACTGAGGATGTTGAACGTTTCCTTAAGTGTCTTTCAGCCATTTTAGATTCCTCTGTTGAGAGTTCTCTGTTTAGGTCAGTACTCCATTTTTTTATTGGATTATGTGTTCTTTTGGTGACCAATTTCTTGAGTTCTTTGTATATTTTGGAGATCAGACCTCTGTCTGATGTGGGGTTAGTGAAGAGCTTTTCCCATTCTGTAGGCTGTTGTTTTGTCTTGTTGACCGTGTCCTTTGCTTTACAGAAGATTTTCATTTTCAGGAGGTCCCATTTATTAATTGTTTCTCTCAGTGTCTGTGCTGCTGGGATTATATTTAGAAAGTGGTCTCCTGTGCCAATGCGTTCAATTGTACTTCCCACTTTCTTTTCTATAAGGTTCAGCGTGGCTGGCTTTATGTTGAGGTCTTTGATCCATTTGGACTTTAGTTTTGTGCATGGTGATAGATATGGGTCTGTTTTCATTCTTCTACATGTTGATATCCAGTTATGCCAGCACCACTTGTTGAATATGCTTTCTTTTTTCCATTTGAAATTTTTTTTCTTCTTTGTCAAAAATCAGGTGTTCAAAGATGTGTGGATTGATATCCAGGTCTTCTATTCGGTTCCATTGGTCCTCCTGTCTGTTCTTATGCCAATACCAGGCTGTTTCCAGTACTGTAGCTCTGTAGTAGAGTTTGAAGTCAGGATTTGTGATGCCTCCAGAAGTTCTTTTATTGTATAGGATTATTTTGGCTATCCTGGGATTTTTGCTTTTCCATATTAAGTTGAGTACCATTCTTTCAAGGTCTGTGAAGAATTTTCCTGGGATTTTGATGGGCATTTGTATTGAATCTGTAGATTGCTTTTGGTAAGATTGCCATTTTTACTATGTTAATTCTGCCTACCCAAGAGCATAGGAGATCTTTCTACTTTCTGGTGTCTTCTTCAATTTCTTTCCTCAAAGATTTGCAGTTTTGTCATACAAGTCTTCCACTTGTTTGGTTAGAGTTACTCCAAGATATTTTATGCTATTTGTGGCTATTGTGAAGGGTGTTGATTCTCTGATTTCTTCCCCAGCCCTTTTATCATCTGTGTACAGGAGGGCTAATGATTTTTTTGAGTTAAACTTGTATCCTGCTACATTACTGAAAGTGTTTATGAGTTGTAGAAGTTCCTTGATAGAACTTTTGGGATCACTTATGTAAACTATCATATCATCAGCAAACAATGAGAGTTTGACTTCTTCTTTTCCAATTTATATTCCTTTGATGTACTTTTGGTGTCTTATTTCTCTAGCTAGGACCTCAAGAACTATATTTAATAGATATGGAGAGAGTGGACAACCTTGTCTTGTCTTGTTCTTGATTTCAGTGGAATAGCTGGGAGTTTCTCTCAATTTAGTTTGATGTTGGCTTTTGGCTTGCTATACATTGCCTTTTTTTATGTTTAGGTATATTTCTTGTATCCCTGCTCTCTCCAAGACATTTACAATAAAGGGATGTTGTATTTTGTCAAAAGCTTTTTTGGCATCTAATGAAATGATCATGTGGTTTTTATTTTTCAGCTTGTTTATATGGTGGATTACATTAACAGATTTTTGTATGTTGAACCATCCCTGAATCTCTGGCATGAAGCTGACTTGATCATGATGGATGATGGTTCTGATGTGTTCTTGGATTCTATTTGCCAGTATTTTATTTAATATTTTTGCATCAGTGTTCATGAGTGAGATTGGTCTGTAATTCTCTTTCTAATGTATTTCTGTGGTTTGGGTATCAGGGTAATTGTAGCCTCAGAAAAAGAGTGTGGCGATGTTCCTTCTGTTTTTATTGTGTGGAATAATTTGAAGAGTATTGGTATTAGTTCTTCTTTGAAAGTCTTGTAGAATTCTGAGCTGAAACCATCTGTTCTGGGCTTTCTTTGGTTGGGAGACATTTGATGACTGTTTCTATTTCTTCAGCGGTTATAGGTCTGTTTAATTTGCTTATCTGGTCTTGATTTAATTTTGGTAAGTGATATTTATCCAGAAAGTAGTCCATGTCCTTTAAATTTTCCAATTTTGTGGAGTACAGATTTTCGAAATATAACCTGATGATTCTCTGTATTTCTTCCTTGTCTGTTGTTATGTCCCCCTTTTCATTTCTGATTTTGTTAACTTGGATATTCTCTCTCTGCCTTTTGGTTAGTTTGGATAAAGTTTTGTTTATTTTGTTGATATTCTCGAAGAACCAATTCTTTATCTCATTAATTCTTTTTATTGTTTTCTTTGTTTTCATTTTTTTGATCTGAGCTCTCAATTTGATTATTTCCTGTCATCTAGTTCTCTTAGGTGAGTTTGCTTCTTTTTGTTCTAAAGTTTTCAAATGTTCTGTTAATTCACTAGTGTCGGTTATTTCCAGCTTCTTTATGTAGGTGTTTAGTGCTAGGTACTTTCCTCTTAACACTGCTTTCATTGTGTCCTATAAATTTGGCTATGTTGTGTGGTCATTTTCATTGACTTTTAGGAAGTCTTTTATTTCTCCCTTTATTTCTTCCTTGACCCATTGATGATTCAGGTAAGCATTGTTTAATTTCCATGTGTTTGTGGGTTTTCTGGAATTAGTATTGCTGTTGACTTCTAGTTTTAATCCATGGTTATCTGATAATGTACATTGGGTTATTCCAATTTTTTGTATTTGTTGAGGTTTGTTTTGTTACTGAGTATGTGGTGAATTTTTGAGAAGGTTTCATGAGGTGCTGAGAAGAAGGTATATTCTTTTCTGTTTGGCTGGAATATTCTATAGATGTCTGTTAAGTCCATTTGAGTTATAACATCAGTTAGTTCTCATTTCTCTGTTGATTTTTTTACTGACTGACCTGTCCAGTGGTGAGAGGGGAGTGTTGAAATCTCCCACTATTAGTGTGTGGGGTTTAATGTATGATTTAAGCTTTAGAAATGTTACTTTTACATATAAGGGTGCCCTTGTATTTGGGGCATAGATGTTCAGTCTTGAAATTTCCTCTTGATGGATTTTTTTCTGTGACTAATATGAAATGGCCTTCTTCATCTCTTTTGACTGATTTTAGCTTGAAGTCTATTTTGTTAGATATTAGGATAGCTACACCCACTTGTTTCTTAGGTTCATTTGATTGGTATATTTTTCCCAACCCTTTACTCTGAGACGATGTCTATCTTTGAGGTTGAGATGTGTTTCTTGTATGCAGAAGAAGGATGGATTCTGCTTTCGTATCCAATCTGTTAGCCTGTGCTTTCTTATAGGTTATTTGAGTCCATTTACATTAAGGGATATTAATGATCAGTGATTGCTATCTCCTGTCAATTTAGTTTTCATTGTTGGTGATGTTAATTTGTGCGTTTCTCCTTCTTTGGGATTTTTTGCTATGAGACCATCAATTGTCTGTGTTTTGTTGGTGTAGCCAACTTCCTTGGTTTTGAGTTTTCCTTTTGTGTAGGGCTGGGTTTGTGGCTATGTATTGGTGAAATCTAGATTTGTTATTGTTTTGTCCTTCTATGGTGATTGAAAGTTTTGGTGGGTATAGTAGTCTGGACTGACATCTGTGGTCTTTTAATGTCTGCATAACACTGGACCACAACCTTCTTGCTTTCATTGTGTCCAATGAGAAATCAGGTGTAATTCTGATAGGTATACCTTTATATGTTACTTGGCATTTTTCCTTTGCAGGTCTTAATATTCTTTCTTTACTCTGTATGTTTAGTGTTTTGATTATTATGTGGTGAGAGGACTTTTTTTGGATCCAGTCTATTTGGTGTTCTGTAAGCTACTTGTATCTTCATAGGCATATCTTTCTTTAGGTTGAGAAAGTTTTCTTCTAGGATTTTGTTAAATATATTTTCTGTGCTTTTGAGTTGAATTTCTTCTCCTTCTTCTATACCTATTATTCTTAGATTTGGCCTTTTCATTGTGTCCCATAGTTCCTGGATATTTTGGGTTAAGCTTTTGTTAGATTTAATGTTTTCTTCAACTGATGAATCTATTTCTTCTATTGTATCTTCAGTGCTTGAGATTCTCTCTTCCATCTCTTGTATTCTGCTGTTCATGCTTGCAATTGTGGTTCCTGATCATTTCCTCATGATTTCTGTTTCTATAATTCCCTCGGCTGTGTTTTCTTTATTGTCTCTATTTCAGCTTTCAAGTCCTGAAAAGTTTCTTTCATATGTTTGATTTCTTTTTCTTGATTTTCTTTAAGGTGTTTGCTAATGTCTTCCATTTCTTTAAGGTAATTTCTCATTTCCTCTTTAAGAGTTTCAAACATTCTCCTGAAGTTGTTTTTAAGGTCATTTTCTTTTGCTTCATCTATATTTGGTTGTTCAGGTCTTGCTGCTGCAGGGTCTTTAGCTTTTACTGGTGTTGTGTTGCTCTTTGCGATGTTGCATGTGTTCTTACCTTTTCTACTCATCTTTTCCTCTAATAGGTGTGGTTGGGGCTGTCTGAGATTCTGTTGAATAATCTTCTAGGTGTGAGTGAATCCAAAGCTCAGATGGTTGTTCCTCATGGTACAGTCAGTGTCTCCGTTCTATTTACCCCATTGGCTACTTGTGTTCCTGTAGATAGCTCAGTACTCCTGTGCTTTGCTCTGCTCCATTGGAGTTTGTTGTCTCAGGCCTATTTTGGCCTAGATTGCTGACTTTGCCCTGTTTCTGTAAATCCTAGTCTGGATCCCCTCCTGCAGAAGACCCTGGCTTGGAGTTGGACCTGGAAAAGTTTCTGGCTCCACTCTACTGCCTTGGATGTCCCAGGCTCAGGTGTGCCCGGAATTGCAGAGGACCTGCCAATTCTCTCAGAAGCCCCAGACTCACGCCCAGAACCGCGGAGGTTCCAGGTTCCTGTCTATTCTGTTTGATGTCCCAGACCAATGCCCAGACCCACAGAGGTCCTGGCTCAGGCCTACTTCCTCTGAGATCCCATACTCATGCCTGGCCCCGCCAAGATCTCTGGTTCCTCCTATTCCCTCGGAGGTCCCAGGTTCATTCCCATGGCAGACTTTTAAACTTTTCTTTCATCGCTTGCCACTAATTAGCCATCTTCACTGGGAACAGGATGAAACCTGTTTGATACAGCAGAGAATTTGAATGTCCAGCATGTAGTAGAGCCTCATTGAATCTCTGCTGAAAGAATAAACAAATCTGTATAGATGAATGTATGCAGAAGTGGATCAGTACATGAATGAATGAATACATGAATTGGTGGATGAACTACATGATTTAATGAGAAATACTTTGTCTAGAACAGAGTAGTATTTTCAGGTGATAGACAAAAAGTTCTACCTCTAACCAAGAAGCTATTCATAACTGCTATCTTCTGAGAAGAAAAAAATTAAATTTCTCTAGTGGAGTGTCAACTATACTCCAGGGCAGGTCCCATGCCCAGGAATAGTTGGTAAACACAAAATGAACTCCATGGTCTTGTTTCTGTTTTGTTTAGTTTTTGATATTTTTGACAACTTGGTTGATTTTCTTTTACTTAATTTGTCTGCTTTGATTTGATGTGTGTGTGTGTGTGTGTGTGTGTGTGCGCGCGTGCGTGTGTGTGCATGATTAAAGAGAATTAAAGAGAGGAAGAATGTGAAATTGCTTGGGTGGAAGGTATAGAGGATCTGGAAAAGGTTGGAAAGGTAAAGAATATGATTAACATATAAAGAATGAAATAAAGTTTCAATGAAAACTTTTAAAATGTAAGCTATAATCTTAATGATCATCTAGGTCACTGTCATATTCCTGCATACAAAAGATCCCAAAGGAAGCAAGTACTTGAACAGAATAGTGTGTGATATCCACAAGTATATTCATGATGCACCCAGCACAGCACTTGGTGCAAATCATCCGCTAGTCTAAAAGACACATTCAGTTTTTGCCCTACGGTATTTGGAATCTATTGGGAGAGACAGGTAACAAGACAGCAAAAAGTATGTGATTAGGAATTGTGACAAATAGTACTCATAAAACAGTCAGAATACAGTTAGAACTTTTCAAAAGCCCAGGATGGGTGACCAACCGAGGGTTCTTTGAAGGAGATAAGCTGAGTCTGGGGAAGGGTGGAAGCCTACCATGCAACTAACAGATGGGATAAAGAATATTCCTGTAGAGGAGAGTCAAAGGCTGGGAGAGAAATACAGGAAAGGCATGCTCTGTGCACAGAGGAGAGTCAAAGGCTGGGAGTGAAATTCAGGGAAGGCATGCTCTGTGCAGGGTCCTTATCTGGGGCTGTCAGAGCACAGTGAGTGGAAGGCAAACCTTGGGGCTGGCTGGAGCATAGTGAGTAGTGATGTGGGAAGTCCTTCTGTATGTGTTATGTTTATTGGTTGATGAATAAAGCTCTTTGGACCAATGGCTTAGCAAAGTCAAGTCAGGTGGTAAAGCAGAACAGAGATATATAGAGAAAGTAGGCTGCCTAAGGAGAAAGACACCACTTCTGGAACCTTATCAGTATGCCATGCCTCAGAATAATAGAAATGGGTTAACTTACGATGTAAGAGTTAGTTAATAAGAAGCCTGAGCTAATAGGCCATAACATAGATTCTGTGTTATTATTCCAGTCTGGGCAGCCAGGAAATGAATGAGCAGTCTCCATTTACAAAGTGGGTGTGCCAATGTGGGCAACTATGTCCATATAAAACCTGAGAGAGCTTGGGAAGGGATTCTAGACACAAAAGAACAGACATGGCTTCTTAGTAACAGTATTTTCTCAGGTGGGCTCTGTTTGCTAGAGACAGGCAGAGCCATGATTCCTTTAAGAGAAGGCTTCCTGACTCAGCATCAGCAGCAAAAACTGTGCAGCTTCTTTGAGAGACAGCTTCCTGGTTTGTAGCAAGAGGCGCGGGCTTGCTTTTGGTCCCAGTGGCCACCTGGCTCCCGCCACCCGGTGCCTGGCTAGCTTATACCTGAAATAATTACATGGAAACTGTATTCATTTAAATACTGCCTGGCCCATTAGCTCTAGCCTCTTATTGGCTAACTCTCACATATTTGTTTAACCCATTTCTAATAATCTGTGTGTCACCACGAGTCATAGCTTACCGGCATAAGTTTAACCAGTGTCCTTCTTGGGCTGGAGGAGCATGGAGTCTGCCACACTGCTCTCTCATAGCATTCCATTCTGTCTACTCCACCCACCTAAGGGCTGCCCTATCAAAAGGCCAAGGCAGTTTTCTTTATTTAACCAATGAAGGCAATATACAAACAGAAGAACCTCCTACACCATGGTTCATGCTGACAGTGCAAACTCTGGCTCTTTTGGGAGTTCCTGCACTTAAACGGGGTTTGTGAGCAGTGTGCTACTAGTTGTTTAATGGTGACATAAACCTGCTGTGTCCCTGGAGCTGGGGCAGTGAGCATGCCTCCTCTGTGTTGGATGGACTGGGCAGAACAAACAGATAGGGCCATGGAGTTGTTACTATCCATGCCCACTTAGCATTTTAAGAAGTGCTCATGGTCAGAAAGTGATTACAGATATGCAATAAAGACAGATTCAGGCAAAAATAAGCCTCTGAATGGTTCACAGTGTGTTTTAAAATGTATGTAGCCTTGGGAGAGAGAGAGAAAAAGAGTATAGATAGTTAGAAAAAGAAGTACAGACAGTCAACCTCAAAGACAGACAACATCTCAGAGTAAAGGGTAGGGAAAAGGTTTTGCAATCAAACACCCCTAAGAAACAAGTGGGTGTGGCTATACTAATATCTAAAATAATCGACTTCAAACTAAAATCAATCAGAAGAGATGGAGATGGACACTTTACACTCATAACAGGAATAATTCATCAGGATGAAGTCTCAATCCTGAATATCTATGTCCCTAATATAAAAGCACCCACATTTATAAAAGAAACATTACTAGAACTCAAAGCACACATCAAACCCCACACACTAATAGTAGGAGATTTCAACACTCCTCTCTCACCAATGGACAGGTCAACCAGACAGAAACTTAACAGAGAAATACGAGAACTAACAGATGTAATGAATTGAATGGACTTAATAGACATCTATAGAACATTCCACCCAAACAGGAAAGAATATACCTTCTTCTCAGCATCTCATGGAACCTATTCAGTAACAAAGCAAACATCCACAGATACAAAAAATTGGAGTAACCACCTGTGTCTTATCGGAGCAACATGGAGTAAAGTTAGAATTTAACAACAATTCCACCCCCAGAAAGCCTACAAACTCATGAAACTGAACAGTCAACTGCTGAACCACTCCTGGGTCAAGGAAGAAATAAAGAAAGAAATTAAAGTCTTCCTTGAATTCAAGGAAAATAAAGACACAACATACCCAAACCTATGGGACACTATGAAAGCAGTGCTAAGAGGAAAGTTCATAGCACTTAGTGCCCACATAAAGAAAATGGAGAAAGCACACATTAGTGACTTAACAACACACCTGAAAGCTCTAGAAAAAAAAAGAAGCAAACTCACCCAGGAGGAGTAGAAGACTGGAAATAATGAAACTGAGGGCTGAAATCAACAAAACAGAGACACAAAAAACACTCCAAAGAATCAATGAAACAAAGAGCTTGTTCCATGAGAAAATCAACAAGATTGACAAACCCCTATCCAAACTAATCAAAAGGTGGAGAGAGAACACTCAAATTAACAAGATCAGAAATGAAAAGGGGGACACTGAGGAAATTCAGAGAATCATTAGGCCTTACTACAAAAGCCTGTATGCCACAAAATTCGAAAATGTAAAAAGAAAAAAAAAAGGACAGTTTTTTAGATAAATACCATATACTGAAATTAAATCAAGACCAGGTGAACAATTTAAATAGACCTATAAGTTGCGAGGAAATAGAAGCTGTCATCAAAAACGTCACATCCAAAAAAAGCCCAGGACCAGATGGTTTTAATGCAGAATTCTACCAGAATGTCCAAGAAGAGCTAATACCTATACTCCTTAATGTGTTTCACATAATAGAAACAGAAGAGTCATTGTCAAACTCTTTTTATGAAGCTACAGTTACCCTGATGCCAAAACCACACAAAGATGCAACCAAGAAAGAGAATTACAGATCAATCTCACTCATGAACATCGATGCACAAATTCTCAATAAAATACTGGCAAACCAAATCCAAGAACACATCAAAAAAATCATCCAATATGATCAAGTAGGCTTCATCCAAGAGATGCAGAGCTGGTTCAACATATGAAAATCTATCAATGTAATCCATCATATAAATAAACTTAAAGAAAAAACCATATTATCATTTCATTAGATGCTGAAAAAGCATTTGACAAAATTCAACACCCCTTTATGATAAAGGTCTTAGAGAGATTAGGAATACAAGGATCATATCAAAATATAATAAAAGCAATATACAGCAAGCCGACAGCTAACATCAAATTAAATGGAAAGAAACTCAAAGAGATTCCACTAAAATCAGGAACAAGACAAGGCTGTCCACTCTCTCCATATCTCTTCAATATAGTGCTTGAAGTTCTGGCAATAGCTATAAGCCACCATAAGGAGCTCAAGGGGAATCAAATTGGAAAAGAAATCAAAGTTTCATTATTTGCAGATGATATGACAGTGTACATAAGTGACCCCAAAAACTCTACCAAAGTGACCCCAAAAACTCTACCAAAGTGACCCCAAAAACTCTACAGCTGATAAATACCTTCAGTGATGTGGCAGGATACAAAATCAACTCAAAAAAATCAGTAGCCCTCCTATACACAAAGGATAAGGAAGTAGAGAGGGAAATCAGAGAAACATCACCTTTCACGATAGCCACAAATAGCATAAAGTATCTTGGGGTAACACTAACCAAGGAAGTAAAAGATCTATTTGACAAGAACTTTAAGGCCTTGAAGAAAGAAATTGAAGAGGATACCAGAAAATGGAAGGATCTCCCATGCTTCTGGGTTGGTAGGATCAATATAGTAAAAATGGCAATTCTACCAAAGGCAATCTATAGATTCAATGCAATCCCCATCAAAATCCCAACAAAATTCTTCATAGACTTTGAGAGAACAATAACTAACTTTATATGGAAAAACAAAATGCCCAGGATAGCCAAAACAATCCTATACAATAAAGAATGTTCCAGAGGCATTACCATCCCTTACTTCAAACTCTATTACAGAGCTACAGTAATGAAAACAGCTTGGTATTGGCATAAAAACAGAGATGTTGGAGGCTGGAGAGATGGCTCAGAGGGTAAGAGCACTGGCTGCTCTTCCAGAGGTCCTGAGTTCAATTCCCAGCAACCACATGGTGGCTCACTGCCATCTGTAATGAGACGTGGTGCCTTCCTTGCTTAATAAATAAATCTTTAAAAGAAGAAGAAGAAGAAGAAGAAGAAGAAGAAGAAGAAGAAGAAGAAGAAGAAGAAGAAGAAGAAGAAGAAGAAGAAGAAATATATATATATATATATATAATCCAGAGACATTGACCAATAGAAGAGAATCTAAGACCCGGATATTAATCCACAAACCTATGAACACCTCATATTTGACAAAGAAGCTAAAATTATACAATGGAAGAAAGAAAGCGTCTTTAACAAATGGTGCTGGCGCTGGCATAACTGGATGTCAACCTGTAGGAGAATGAAAATAGTTCCTTATCTATCACCATGCACAAAAATAAGGTCCAAATGGATTAAAGACCTCAATATAAATCTGACCACACTGAACCTGATAGAAGAGAAAGTGGGAAGTAGCCTGCAATACATTGGCACAGGAGACCACTTCCTGTGTATAACCCCAATGGCACAGACAATAAGAGCAACAATGAATAAATGGGATCTCCTGAAACTGAGAAAGTTCTGTAAAGCAAAGGGCACTGTCATTAAGACAAAAAGGCATCCTCCTGAATAGGAGAAGATCTTCACCAACCCCACATTGGACAAAGGTCTGATCTCCAAAATATACAAAGAACTCAAGAAACTAGACATTAAAATTCTAAATAACCCAATTAAAAAATGGGGTAATGATCTGAACATAGAATTCTCAACAGAAGAAGTTCAAATGGCCAAAAGATACTTAAGGTCATGTTCAACTTCCTTAGCGATCAGGGAAATGCAAATGAAAACAACTTTGAGATACCATCTTACACCTGTCAGAATGGCTAAAATCAAAAACACCAAGAATAGCCTATGCTGGAGAGGATGTGGGGTAAGGGGAACACTCATCCATTGCTGGTGGGAATGCAAACTTGTGCTACCACTTTGGAAATCAGTGTGGCAGTTTCTCAGGAAATTGGGAATCAACCTACCTCAGGATCCAGCAATACCACTCTTGGGAATATATCCAAGAGATGTCAAATCATACTACAAAAGCATTTGTTCAACTATGTTCATAGCAGCATTATTTGTAATAGCCAGAACCTGGAAACAACCTAGGTGCCCCTCAATGGGAGAATGAATAAAGAAAGTGTGGAATATATACACATTAGAATACTACTCGGTGGTAAAAAAACATTGACATCTTGAATTTTGCATGCAAATGGATGGAAATAGAAAACACTATCCTTAGTGAGATAACCCAGACCCAAAAAGATGAATATGGTATGTAGTCACTCACTAGTGGACTCTAGCCATAAACAAAGGACATTAAGCCTATAGTTCACAAGCCTAGAGAAGCCAAATAGCAAGGTGAACCCAAAGAAAACCATATATAGATCCTCCTGGAAATTGGGAGCAAACAAGATCTCTGGGCAAAACTTAAGAGCATGGGGGTGCAGGTAGGGGTGGGGGTAGGGTTGGGGGAAAGGGAGAGGGAGAAGGAGAAGGGAGAAGGGAAGGACTGGCGAGAGCTTGGGGGAGTGGGAGGGTGGAGATGGAGGAAGGACAGATATTGGAGCAGGGAAGAAAATATCTACATTAAGGGAGCCATTTTAGGCTTGGCAAGAGACTTAGCTCTAGAAGGGATCCCAGGTGTCCACAGGGATGTTCCCTGCTAGGTCCTTGGGCAGCAGAGGAGAGGGTTACTGAACTACTGGCCTTGTCCCATAGTCACACTGATGAATATCTTGATTATCACCATAGAAATTTCATCTGATGGATGGAGATAGAGACAGAGACCCACATCCACATCAGAGCAATGGACTGAGCTCCCAAGGTCCAGTTGAAGAGCAGAAGTAGGGAGAAGATGAGTAAGGAAGTCAGGACCGTGAGGGGCTGGACCACCCATTGAGACAGTGTGCCTGATCTAATGGGAGCTCACCAAATCCAGCTGGACTGGGACTGAACGAGCATGTGAACTAACCGAACACTCTGAATGTGGCTGCCAATGGGGGCAGACTGAGAAGCCATCGATAATGGCACTGAGGCCTATCTCTTCTGCATGTATTGGCTTTTTGGGACCCTAGTCTATAGGGATGCACACCTTCCTAGGCCGGGATGGAGCGGGGAGGGCCTTGGACTTCCCACAGGGCAGGGTATGCTGCCCTGTCTTAAGGATAGAGGGGGAGGGAGGAGGGTTAGTGGGGGAGCAGGAGGGGAATCGGAGAAGCGGAGGAAGTGTAAATTTTTGAATGGAGAAATAAAAAAAATTAAAAAAACTATACCCAAACTCCCAAAATGATTGTTTATAAATGTTTGTTTTCATTTAAAGAAGGATATGATATAGAAATGAATACTTTACATCAGTACAGACTTTGGTCTATTGATACAAATTTAAGGTTGATTTGTAACACTGTATATATGTATTTCTTCTCTTGTTTAAGGCATTGTTTGTGTAGCTTATTTAAAAATGTAATGTGTAAGTAAAATTACAGATTAATAGATAGTCATTTATAATAATTAAACTTTTATTCATGTTGGTTAGGCTTTCTAGCTATATAGAGATATATTTCAGTAAATAGACAATCTTCAACACTTCAAAGACCTAAGGAATATGGCATTTAAAATGTTTTAAAAACTTAGACTTTTCTTGACTGTGAGACATGTCTGCTTCTGGTCGCACCAATTACTTCAGAGTTCTTGGGCATTAAAGAAACTTGTTATGCAATTTGCCTTCAATGTGACAAGGTTAGCCATTTGGGCAAGAAACTGCTCTCGCCTGGACTGTTTAATGGTATGCTGTATGAACATGCAGGACCCACAGAAAAGTGACTGCCAAACTTTCTAAAATATTGGATGGTCCTTCAGGGTTCCTGCTTCACAGAGGAATCTGTCAGACATTCTGCAGGACACAGAAGAAAGCAACTAATGGACTTTGCCATTATAAGGCAGAACAGGTCTTCAATTTTCCTGCTTCATGGAAAAGTCTTCTGGATACTATGGACCTGTAGGCTGAAGATGGATGCCCAACAATATAGAAGAACTTTGGGTGGCTGTCCAGGCAGCAAGATATCTCTGTCCTTACAATGCACTTCCTGTTTACTTAGGTAACATTATATCCTTCTGGGGTCTTTGATGGAGTTGAAGGCTAAATACTTATAGTTGTAGTAATAGTTTTTCTTAGTAATGATAAAAGATAAATTTTGTGACACTTTAGACTCACAAAGATATTGTAACTGTAATTTTGCTTTATACCTGTTTTGTTATATGTAATTTTACTATGTTAAAGTTAAAGCCTTCTTTTTTATTTGGATAGAAAAGGGGATATTATGTGAGGTGCCCTTCTGTATATGGATTGCATTTATTGGTTGATGTATAAAGTTGTTTGGGCCAATGGTTTAGCAGAGTAAAGTCAGGTGTGAAATCAGAACAGAGATATAGAGAGAGTGGGCAGAATAGAGAAACACTCCAACTGGAAACTGAAGGTCTTTTAAGGACCAGCATTGGGTGTTACAAGGCACCTTTTGCCTTATTACATTGGTAAAAATAAATCATAGGGCCAGTCTTCTTGATGAGAGAAGTTGTGGTGTTTAATTCACTGCCAAATTGTTCTTACACAATAGAAGTCATTCAGGTTTTAATAATGCGTGGAGATTAATATAATGATATTTAAGTTTTCAAATGTTTATTATCTGTAATGGGAAGAATGGAATGCAGGGGCAAGCATGACATTAAGGAAACAACACTGCATAGCAAACAGAGCCCACTTCCCTCTCTTTGTTCTTTCCAAGCCCATCTACCTCTGCTACTTGGAGTCAATATCATCTGGATCCTGCTTCTTGGATCTTCTAGTGTGAACTCAAACTGCCCAGGGGGGTTCAGGCTTTTAGTGCCCAAAAAACACAGGTCAGAGGGGCAGCTCTGTCCCTTGGAGCAGCCGCTAGGGTTATCCACCTGTACTGTATGCGGACAGCCGCAGCTAAGCTCCCTGGCTCCTATCAGTGTAAACCAATCTAATACATTCCCTTTGTGTATGCATATGGTATAGATTAGTATATGTTTATCATATTAATACATGTTATTGTACATGTTATTATAGCAATACAATGTATCTGTTCTATAGAGAACTCTGCTTAACACAGAAAGGAACTGCACTTAACCATAAACAAATATCCCAAATTCAGTATTCAGAGTCCTCTAAGGGTGTTTTATCACAGTGAATGTGGCCTTTAACATCAACTGCATTCAGATTTGAGTCTTAGTTTTGCTACTTAACAGTTAGTTTCCTGACTTTTTTGTAAAATAGATCCCTAGTTCTGGTGGGGAGTTAAATAATTCACAAGAAGCAATATAATACGTAGGGATACAGCAAATATCATTTTCTTCCCTTCCCTTGTGTAGCTAAGTCTCCTTCCTTAGAACCCAAATGTGAGAGTCCATTGAGATATAAAAGAGAGACTCTTCCAGCAGAACACACCACTTAGAGGCCATTTGGCTAAAGTGACCACAGTCAAATGATTCTCTTCCCTGAGCTTTCCAGCACGTGTGAGGTCTCTAGACAGCACGTGGGCCCACATACAGCACTGGTCATGTTCACAGAAACACTGCTCCAGTAGAAGCCAGAAATAATCCCATTAGTCACATCCCAAGTGTTCAGCAGAAACAAAAAGAAATCAAAATTAATTTCAGTGCTCACGGTGACAGCAGCAATTAAGGTGACAAGATTATGTAAATTATTTCCATCACCCGAGATCTAAAGGAAGAAAATAGTCAGCAATATGGAAGGACTAAGAAGCCGAGTGTTTGACTGCTGTATGATGAAGCCCACTGTTTGTCAGGTGTGGGTCACAGCCCCCAGGGAATAAGAAAGAGGTGTGGTTCCACACAATAATAGTGTGTTCTATACCAACTGTATACTAAAAACTGTTAAGTAATTTCCCATAGTCCTCAAGTCAGCCATTCAGAAAGGACTGCCAGTCCATCTGTGACCTAAGGAGCTGACATTTGTCTTGATGGGAAACATCAGGACCAAAGTCTGAGTCAAGACCTTCACCTGAGACCCTGTGAAGATACCGTTGTCATCCCTGAAGAAACCTGTCCTCCCCTGACTCCCTCTCTGCCAGTGGCTAATGCTAAGGTGCCTTCCTGTGGTTGGAATGTCTCAGGATTTGTCCTTTCTTGTCTTCTCTTCCTTCCTAAGTTTGGTTTTGTGCCACTGTAGGTGATTGTGCATGATCTCTATAGTGATCATCTGAAAAAGACACAAGACAAAGAAAGGATCATCCTGTTCTAAAATCTCAGAAGAGGAAAATTGTATCTTGTTGTGCAGAATAACACAATCATTAAAGTCAAGTATTCTTGACATTAGGGAGCCCAAGCAGCACCAAGAATTATTTCTCCAGGTCTGTCATTTGGTCCCCTCTCCTAGGAATGATGCCGTTCTGAGCACTTTCTATTGTTTTTATTGATCACCTCCACGGAGACCTGAGATAATGGAGGAAGTGGGATCTGGAGAGAACTTGCTTTTATCAAGATGGCAGTAAATGGCGTTCTGAGCTAATGTACAATTCTGGGCAAGGTTTCTGCAGCAAGGAAGTAGGAACAGTGGCCAAAACCTCTGTGTACATGACTGAGGGCAAATAAAAGCCCAACATGGGTGGTAATTATAATAATGCCAATGATTGACACACCCACAAGTAGGACACAAATGGCACCACAGCCTAAAGTGCATACTTCCCAACCACATCAGGATTTCTGGGCACTTAATCGTGGTGGGACTTAGAATCACTTGGGGATTCGCTGGAATCGGTTGAAAGGTAGGAAGACTTGCCCTGGAGGGATGACCCCACTCCATGGAGTAGTGCTGGGGTCCTGAAATACCTACAAAGAAGAAATTGAACTGAGCACAGGCCTCGGCCTCTCCCTCTGCTTCTTCCCTGTGGCTGTAGTGTGACCGAGTGCCTCCGTGGTGGATTGTAGCCCTTTGAACTATGAGGCAGAGTAAGCACTCTGCTCCTTGAGCTGCTTTGGTAAGGCATTTCGTTACAGCAATGAGTGAAGTAATGAACCGGGCACTGTTTTCGAAGAGTCTTGGGAAGTATCTAGAAAAATTAGATATTATGTACTGGTTTTTCTTATTTGGGAAATTATATTTCATTCATAAAGTCAAGTGACCCCTTGGGTGAGGCAAGTATGACAGTTCAAATGTCATACAGAGAACCTCACCAAAACCCTTTCCAGAAAGCCTTGACCGTGTAGATTTGGGAAAGAGTGATTTTTGTCTATCTGTTCCAGAGGCATACAACTTATTTGTATACACTCACACCAAATGGCATCTCCAGATGCTTTCCCATTGGCTGGCTGTAGAATAGTCTAAATTATTGATATGTCTCTAGGTACTTAGGTACTGAAGGCTTTGAACAAGAAGGGTATAAAAGACAAATTGATTCCTAAAGGATTGGCTAAACAGTAGACCAAGTAAGACAAAATAAATATATACCTGAATATTCAAGCCATTGTACCTTAAAACTAGAGGATGATCTGCTCATCTGTCATCATCTCATTCCCCACCCACACTTTCATTCACAATTGTGTTCAGTATTGAAGATGTTTGGAGATAATGAACATTAACAACAGACACATTTTGTCTTGTTTTTGTAGTTTATATTTCAATAGCTATGTAGGGGATGATGGTAGAAACAATGGAGAAAATCAAAAGATGAATATACAACAGAGTATAAAACGAAAAGAAAGGCTACGTGAAGAAGGATGGTTGAAATCTGAGCTTAGAGAGAAGGGAGTTGGTAAAATTAGACAAATGGATAAGCAAAGAGTTGAGAATTCAAGATCCTTATGTTGTATGTATTTATGTATGTATGTATGTATGTATGTAAGCAGAAAGAAAGAGAGGTGTGCCTGCATGAAGTGAAGGATGAAGGGAAAGGAAGCTGTGAGGAGGGAATTAGGTTTGATCTGCCCTGTGTACATTGCAAAGATGCTCTGCTCTTCACTTAAAGAGAGTGCTGAATGTTGATCTAGAAAGTGGTCTAAGCTGGTGGTCATCACTACCACTGCCACCATCATCATTACTACTGTTCTCATTCAGATGCAAGAATGGTAAGATTCAGAGAAGGGAAATAATTTCCTAATTTCAACATCACCCAAACAAGACATAAACGAGTGAGGATCTCACAGCTAAGTACTGGGCCAAGCTTCCGGAGACCAGTCGAAGAGAGGGAAAAGCAGTAATATGAGTAAAGGGGTCAAGACCATGATGAGGATACCCCAGAAACAGCTGACCTGAGCTACTGAGTCACTGACTCTGGACTGACAGCAGGGGAGCCTGCACAGGACCAAACTAGGCCCTCTGAATGTGGGGGACAGATGTACGGCTGGGGCAGTCTTTGTGGCCACCGGCAGTGGGACCAGGATTTATCCCCAGTGCTTGAACTTTCTTTTTGGAGTGATACCTTGCTCAGCCTAGATATAGGGGGTAGAGTCTTAGTCCTTCCTCAAAGCGATGTACTAGACTTGTTGACTCCACATGGGAAGGCTTATACTCTCTGAGGAGTGGATGGGGATAGAGTGGGGAGGTTGGGGAAGCAGGAGAAGATGAACTGGGAACTGGGATAAGTATGTAAATTGAGAAAAGATCATTTAAAAAATATAAATTAATTAATTTAAAAAATAAAAATTAAATCAAAAATAAAAAACTCATGAGTCAGACAGGACAGTTATGTAAGTTTCTCTGAGAATAAAATACCATAAATGCAAAAAAAAAAAAAGAGTCAGGATCCTAGCAGGAGTTTGCTGGTCAGAACTCATTGGAGGAATTTCCTGCCCAACTCCATCTGCCTGGAGTTCAGTGATGCCCTCTATTTTGGCAGATGGTTCTCATAGCATAGTGACATTGATGGGTAAGAGTCCTATAGAGCTTTTGTTACACACACTGAGGCCCTAGCCTTGTACTGACTATGCATGACATGGCTTTAATGAGAATTCAACAACTCACTCAGAAACCCTGGGGGCAGCTGGGTTGCCAAGATGTTTCATCTGGAGACAAGAGTTACTAACAGGAGACTTCCAGCCTTTGCCTGATCAGACCCAATTCAAGCCTTGTACAGGCAGCAAGTGCATGCTCAAGTTGGTGTTGAAACTGAGGTGGTTGTGTGTTCGGCTTAACAGAGTCCAGCTTAGGAAAGTGCTCTTTCCCAAAACGCTTTGTTCCAGAACATTTCAATTGCTGTTTATCGTTTTTTTTCTAATTGCAAATGTTGTAGAAAGGGTGGCGGGCTCTTTCTGTCACAGAAGGAGAGAGCGGCTTGTCGTCCCGGCTAGTTTACACCCGAAATAATCACACAGAAACTGTATTCATTTAAACACTGCCTGGCCCATTAGTTCTAGCCTCTTATTGGCTAACTCTCACATCTTGATTCAACTCATTTCTAATAATCTGTATTCACCATGAGGTCGTGGCTTACCAGGAAAGCATGTCTGACCTGGCAACTCCATGGCGGCTCTCCTTTTGTCCTTCTTTCCAGCATTCAGTTCTGTCTACTCCGTCTACCCAAGTGCTGCCCTATCAAAAGGCCAAGGCAGTTTCTTTATTCAACCAATGAAAGCAACACATAGACAGAAGAACCTCCTACACCATGCAAATGTAATGGCTGTTTAATATGGTAGTCCCCACCTTAGAGGAATCCTGGGTAAAGAAAATGATTAGTTTTGTTTCCCACTCTTTCATGATAAATACAAATACACTTTGTGTCTCCCCCACATTTTCTCAATTTTTCTGTGTCTCCATTTCTGTCACTTATACACACACACACACACACACACACACGGGGGGGGGAGCACACTAAATCTTTGTTTCTTTTCCTGAAATATGAAGATAAAATCCTCTACCTGTAAAACCTTTCAGAAATACATAACGGATGCCTAATAAATTACCCTACCTCTACAGTCGCTCCACTTTGATTATGTTTAGCTTTTCCACTTGACATTCTGTAATGAACATTTTCCATGTGTCATTAACTACTCTTCAAAAACATGACTTTTAATGGCTGCATAATATGCCGTCACTTAATGAAACATGGCTTATTTAACGATCTGTCCTCATTGAGCTGTGAAGTGTTTTCTAATGTTTTGTAGTTAAGAGTAATCCTAAGCACTTAAGGTTTTTTTTTTTTTTCTAAGTTTTTCTTTATTTCTCCAGGTCATTCTTCCCAAGCCAAATGCCAAGGACGAAGAAGATAAAAGTTTAAGGTTCTTGTACCTGTTGCCAGGTTCCTTTCCTGAGTGCTGGGAGAGTACAAACTTTGATACCGCCGTCCGCAGCAGATGTTACCAAGCACTTAAGCCACCACAGACCTGTGTTAACCAAGGTGAGACTGAAGAAAGCCGTCAAGTCAGAGCATTGATGGCTCAGCAGGCAGCAGAGCTTGCTGCCACATGGCCTGAAGACCAGGGCCCATGTGATGGAGGAAGAGAACCCACTTTCACAGGTTACACTTATTATGGTAAGTGTGAGTGAGCATGTTTGAGCACACACACACATGCATGCACTCACACACAGAATTAAGTGTTTGGGGTGTGTACAAGGTACATTCAATCCTTTAAGAGAACAGACTCAGAAATGTTGATGGCGTTTTTTAAAAATCCACTGCTTATATGCTAAGTCCCCTTCAGAGGAGTAAAGGCTTTTCTGGTTTTTAATATTAGCCCATATCTTCAAATACCTTCCACTCTTCTGGTCTCCATTACTAAATCCCAATCATCCTGAAGGGGACTGATAATTGTGGCAGTTGCACAAAAATGATTGCTACCTGCAGAGGCAATCACTTCCATCTCCTGCAGCACTGATGAGCAATTCATTATCAAGGATGTAATTGCTGTAACCCTGGGACGAAAGGGATTTCACACATGATTTCCAGGATTCTGCTCATTTGACCCCTGTTGGCTGGAAATTAGCTTTCATGAACAGGAATCTGGAATCAGGCTGGGGCAAGGGTAAGTACATGTTGGAAAGTGCAAAGGAAATATTTGTATAACATGACTTGAACTTGTGACATTACCTTTAAGGGAAAACTGTGTCCAGAAATGGAGCAGCATCCTCTTGGAATTGTGGCAATCTTGGCGGCAAGTACACAGCTGGGTTCATTGAGAATGGGGAAAAAGCTGAGGGTGTACCATAGAGGTTCGTTGTGTGTTCTGCCTGTACAAGATCCTGACTTCAATCCTCAGCTCCCTCCTTCTCAATGATTAAATGCACAAGGTGTTATATGGAAATGGTGTATTAGGAGTGATGCTGAGGTGGCCTGTTTCAGAGGCAGACAGAGTTCCAAACCCAGAGTCGAACAGCCGAAACCAAAGTCTGGCTCTCTTCCAGCCCAAAGCAAGTAAATCTATATAAAGTGTCCACATCCTGAGTCTTTTTCCCTAGGAAGAAAATTAATCCTAGTCCCTGTCTCAATCCTGATCAGGGGATTGTCTTCATTCATGTAAATTCTCAAATATCGAACCCATAGAGAGCAAGGAATATCATTATTAAAATGTCTTAAAATTGCTTTCATTTTCTGAATTTAAATTTTCCTTTCATCATGTTTCAATATAAAATGTCCCTTGTGAACTCATGCGGTGAGGACTAGATTGCCAGCTGGTGGGTTTTGGTAACGTCATTGGCTCTTAGAGGCTATAACCTAATCAATGGCTTGATCCCTGGATGGACTCAGTATGATGGGATTATTTGGAGGTGGTAGGTGGTGCTGATGAAGTACAGGTTGCTGGGGCCTATGCCTCCTCCGACCCCTCCTTACAATCGCCTTTTTTCTACTTCCTGTACATCACCTGCCCTGAGACGACCTGCTTGGTCTATTCCGTATTCTCAGCACCATGACGCTCTGCCTACAACCGACTGTGAATCAACAAAGCGAGGGATGGGGGCTGAAGCCTTTAACCCTGAGAGCCATGGTAAACACTCCCTTCCTTAGATCTTAAGCTTTCTTGGGTCCTCGGTCACAATAGTGAAAACTGGTTCACATGTCCACTGACTGAATTTTAGGTTCTTACCTCCCCTTAATGGGCCTCTTGTTTAAAGAGAGCACTGTAAGCATGGGGAACATGGACTGTAAGTACCAGCATCATGTGCTGTTTCGGCTCTGCCAACCACTACTCATGATCAGTGCCATTTCAAATGTTTTACATGACACGGTTGTAGCCAAGGTTCAGATCCTCTTTGTCCACTAACTATTTTTATGATTCAGAGAAAATGACTCTCTAAGTCTCATTGTCCTGGAAATGAGGATAATAATAGTTCCCTTTTCATTTCACTACAGTGCCTGGAACATAGTGAGTGATCCAATAAGGCTGGCTTTTCTTATTATTTATTAATATAATCTGAGACTCATTCAGATAAGTAATCCTCCTAAAATCAAAGAAGCAATAAATTAAATGTATGAGATCTGAGTATATATCAGTCTGACCAAAAATGCCATAATATTCTGTTCTGTCATGTTGAGAAACCAACTGTGTTAGAAAATCATTCTCAGAATGCCACCAAAGGGCAGCAAGGAGCAGAATCTCCTCCTAAGTCAGAGCAGCCAGCATTCCAGCGCTGTGCTGGAAACAGCGAAAGGACAGGTAATGGTGATTTCCTCGCAGATACTCTGAGGCTTAGAAATAATTTTTAAACATTTTTTTATTAAGCAGTAGCTATTTTGGATTCTGTAATTCAAAACTAAAGAAATGATGGCTGATTTAATAGTCTGTAAGGCTTTACTATAGAAATAAAATTATTAGAAAGAATACATATTAAAGGGAGATTTAATAGATTGTTTTACACAGCCTGGTCTGGGTAGCCTAACAATGGTAGACTCACACTAAAGGTCAGAAGAGACTACTTCTAATAACTGCGAAGACATGCGGCAGGGGCAGCAACAGGAGGGATGAATTTGCCACCAAGCAGGCAGGCAGGCAAGCAAGCAAAAAAAAAAAAAAAAAAAAGCAAAAAGCAAAGCCTTTTCCCATGTCCTCTCACCTGGAAGGTTCTGGAAACACTTCGGGTGGGTCTTAGAGCTTCAAGTAATGTGATCAAGAAAATTCCTTGCAGCAGTAGTTGATTCAGGTCCAGTCACTGTGACAACCAAGACTGACCATGCACTCTGCTGTTGAGAAATGTAAATATTACACTGTGCATTTTTGGTAATAAAAACAGTGCAGAAGTTGCCATCTCTGCAGCCAAGGACCGTTGCTGTCTAGAGACTTTATCCTGAAGAAAACTGCATGTGACTTGCCTGTAAAATGTGTTAGAACTACATCTGCTTTTGTTAGTTTGGAGATTTTCTTTCTGACTTTTAGTAAGTTTGGATAAAGATTTGTCTATCTGTTTGATTTTTCTCAAAGAACCAACTCTTTGTTTCATTAATTCTTTGTATTGTTCTCTTTGTTTCTATTATATTTATCTCAGCCCTCAGTTTGATTATTTCCTGCCATCTGCTCCTCTTGGGTGTGATTTACCTCTTTTGTTCTAGAGATCTTAGGTGTGCTGCTAAATCGCTACTATGAGTTCTCCAGCCTCTTTATGATGGCTCTTAGTGCTGTGCACTTTCCTTTCAGCATGGTTTCCATCACGTCCCATAAGTTGGGGTATTGTGTATTCATCTTCATGGAATTCTAGGAAGTCTTTCATTTCTTTCTTTATTTCTGCCTTGACACAGTAGTATTTAGTATAGAGTTGTTCAGTTTCCATGAGTTTGTAGGCTTTCTGTTGTTTCTGTCATTGTTGAAATACAGTTTTAATCCCCAGTGGTCTGATAGGATGCAGGGAGTTATTTCAATTTTCTTGTATCTGTTGAGACTTCCTTTGTGATTGAGAACGCAGTTAACTTTGGAGAATGTCCTGTGAGGTGCTGAGGAGAAGGCATATTCTTTTGTGTTTGCCTGAAATGTTCTGTAGATATCTGTTATGTCCATTTGGCTTATAATGTCTGTTAACCTCATTATTTCTCTGTTTAGTTTATGTCTGGGTGGCCTGCCCATGGGTGAGAATGGGGTTCTGAAGTCTTCAACTATCCATGTGTGAGGGTCTGTGTGTGATTTAAGCTTTAGTGGTTCTTTTACAAATGTGGGTGCCCTTATATATTGGAGTATAAATGTTGAGAATTGAAAAGTTATCTTGATTAATTTTTCCTTTGATGAGTATGAAATGTCCTTCCTCATGTCTTCTGATTAATATTGTTTGAAGTCTATTTTGTAGATACTAGATACTATTTATATGTACTAGAATAGCTACACTAGCTTGTTTCTTGGGGGCTATTTGCTTTTTCCAACCTTTGACTCTGAGATAAGGTCTACCTTTGATGTTGTTGTGGGTTTCTTATATGTAACAGAAGGATGGATCTTGGTTTTGCATCCATTCTGTTAGTCTGTATCATTTTTATTGGGGAATTGAATCCACTGATATTGAAAGATATCAATGACCAATGATTGTTAATTTCTGTTATTTTATTATAATTGTTGTTGTTGTGTGTGTGTGTTTCCCTTCTTTGGGCTAAGTGGGTATGAAATTATTTATTGTTCATGTTTTCACGGGTGTAGTTAACCTCCTTGGGTTGGATTTTTCCTTCTAGTGCCTTCTGTAGGGTTGGATTTGTGAATAGATACTGTTTTAATTTGACTTTATCATGAAATATCTGTTTTGTCCATCAATGATGACCAAAAGTTCCACTAGGTATAGATGTCTGGACTGAAACTCATGGTCTCTAAGAATCTGCATCACATCTTTCCAGGCCCTTTGGGCTTTTAGAGTCTCCATTGAGAAGTCGAGTGTAATTCTGATAGGTCTGTCACATGGTCTTTTACCCTTATACGTTTTAATATTCTTTCTTTTTCTGTATGTTTAATGTTTTAATTATTATGCAGTAAAGGGACTTTCTTTTCTGTTCAAATATATTTGGTGTTTTTTAAGCCTCTTGTACCTTTATAGGCATGTCCTTCTTTAGGTTAGGAAATTTTCCTTCTACAGTTTTGTTGAAAATGTTTCTGGGGCCTTGAGCCAGCCTTCAAATTACTCCTATCCTGTGGTGAGAGTGGGTACTGAAGTCCCCAGCTATTCATGCTTTAATAATGTTTCTTTTACAAATGTGGCACCTAGTCTATTATTCTTAGGTATGGTTGTTATGCCAAGATCCATGAAGTCCCCCAAAAATCCAACAAGGAGACTGAGTCCTGTATGTTAAAGCAAGGAGCCTTTATTTTATACAAGTTTGCAAACTTGATCTCTCCATGTGTCCAATGTATTGGAATAACCGGAGAGTCCCGAGCTCAGTTAGAGTTGGGTTTTTATAGTAGTAAGGGTGGGGTGAGGAATTTCTGAGTTTCAGGACCCTAGATTGGCTGACATTTGTCTAGGAGTGTCCTGGTGAGTGTGTGCTGGCAGGTGATCCTATTCACGATGGTTGTAACATTAGACATTTCCTTCGGATGGTCTGTTCTTGGGTGGTTCTCAGGTAATCTCAGTTTGTGATTCTTCCTGCAACCAGGTATTGTCTCAGGGTAAACTACTGAGACTCAGGTCTTCATTAAACTTATCCATGGCTGAGTCCTACACTGGCAGGTGATAAAGGTTGGAAGTAAAAAACTTCCTTTGGGTCCCAAATTTCTCAAATGTTTTGTGTCAGGAATTTTTTTTATGTTGATCAGTGTCTTTGACCAATGTATAAATATCTTCTATCACGTCTTCAATGCCTGAGATTCTCTCTTCCATGTCTTGCATTCTGTTGGTGATACTTATGTCTATAGAGGGAACCCACATCTAACACTTCCTGGATGGTCAGAACCCTGAGATTGGATAACCCAGAGACCTGAGATAGAACTGAACACGACTACCCCCTCCCAGCCTCAAAAGTCAACAAAATGGTTCCTAACAATATTCTGCTATACTCAGAGATTGGTGCCTAGCCCAATTGTCATCAGAGAGGTTTCATCCATCAACTGATGGGAGCAGATGCAGACCCAAAGCCAAACACTAGGTGGAGCTCGAGAACCCTGCCAAAGTGGGCGGGGGGAGGATTGTAAGGAACCAGAGGGGTCATGCACACCAGGAGAACACAACCCACTGAATTAATAAGCAGGCACAGGGGCCCATGGAGTTGGAAACGACCATCCCAGAGCTTGCATGGGTCTATACTAGGTCCTCTACATACCTGTGGCTTGTGTTCTTGTGGGACTCCTAACAGTACGAGTGAGGGCTGTCTTTGACTCTTTTCTTGCCCTAGAGACTCTTTTCCTCTGCCTGGGTTGCCTTGCCCAGCTTTGATATGAAGGTTTGTGCCCAGTCTCATGGTGACTGGTTAGGCTATGTTCTGTGGATATCTCTGAGAGGCCTGCTCTTCTGCGGGGGTTGGGGAGTGGAGGAGAAGTGGATCTGGGGCAGAAGGTAGGTGGTGAAGGGGGAACCTGGAAGTAATGGAGAGAGGATAAACTGTGTTCAGGATATAATTATAAGCAAGAATTTAAAAATTAAGCAGAAGAACTTGTAAGTGAGCTACAAGGCGCCACACCATCTTCCTACATTTTTCTCCTAGGGAAAGTAAAATTTTTCACACTGGCCTGTGTGGCTGATGTTGATAAATTAAGAGTAGTTACTAATAAAGAAATTAATGAAATTCAGTTTGTGGTTATAAGCTAAAATCAGACCGTTGTGTTTCTTTCTAAATCATTTAGGTGAAATTAGTTGCAGAGGTGAGAGTTTTTTTGCCGGATGTAGAAATTTTTAGATAGCTGTGACGTTCAAAGCAGAGAGGCAGAAATATCCCAGATAAACAGGAGTCACAGCTTGAGATCACAGCATAGTGCACAAGTGGAAGAAAATAGACTTTCTGGTCTACTTCATGATTATGTTAGGTGACACAGGGATACTTAATGTGTGTATATACACATACAGGAGTATGCACATGTATACTCACACACATGTACACACAAGTACACATACATACATGTATCCTCTTCCTAATACAGCCTTCTTCTTACAATCACAATGAAAGAATAGGTGTAGGAGTTCTCCTTTCACCCTAAAGTTAGAACCTGTGGGTGAAATGAGAGGTGTGTTTCCAGGACTTGAGCGTCAGGAGTACAGTGGTCCCTGAAAGAGAACTCATATCCTGTAAGCTTCACAGATAATGAACTTGTTAGTAGACAGTTGTGAAGCCATAGTGGAGAAAGGGAGCTTTTAAACTGAGGCAGGTTTGAAAGTTCTCATAGACCTGTCTTCCAGAGGTCAGGGGTCACAGGGGAAGACATTGAGGGGGAAGGAAAAGAAGGGAGGGGCACAGAAGAGTCCTTTGCTGTCCTCAGCACACATGTGTAAGAAACATACTCAAGTTTAGGGGAGGCACTTCTTGCTGGTACAAAGGAAATAACCCTAACACTTAAACTTAGAAAAAGCCAGGACCAGTTCTCACTCCTGATAGCTGGAATAAAGAAGCCATAAGAACAGGAGCTTGGCAGAGTGCTGTAAAAACACGGTTCTCACCTCACCAAACAGAAGCTCGGTGAGTGCCTGTAAAACAACTATTCTCACCTCACCAAAGGAGCACTGGAGACCCACCGGAGTGAAAGCAAAGCAATTTATTATGACAATACTCAGGAGGGTCTGAGTCTCACATCGTCTAGGTCCTAAGTTTCTTAAGTTTGTCTTTTTCTCAAAAAACACCATGGGTGGCCTCATCTATATTTTCTCATCCTGTTTATTTTAAAGCTTATTTCATACATGACTACAAGTGAGCTTGGGTGTGAGTAATTTTCTACTCTAAATTTCTAGTCTGGATTAGAGTATCTTAGCAGGGTTTGGGGGAATAGATAGACTAGCAGGCATTAGCAGGCGCCTGGTTCATTTGTAACTGAAAATGAGCCACCAGATTTTAGTTAACTTTATACAGTTCAGTGTTCATGCCCTTGCTAGTGAAACAAAGCCAACCCTAGACAAAGCTTACTTTGACTCTTCATAACAAAGGTAAAATGCAAGCCCCAAAAGATTAAAATTTCCCAAGTAACCCAACTGCTCCTTAGGACAAACCTAAAGAATGTTTATAAAAATACAAAGTGATTGGGGCTGGAGAGATGGCTCAGTGGTTAAGAGCACTGCCTGCTCTTCCAAAGGTTCTGAGTTCAGCTCCCAGCAATCACATGGTGGCTCACAACCATCTGTAATGAGATCTGGTGCCCTCTTCTGGCCTGCAGGCAAACACAATACTGTATACATAATAAATAAATAAATCTAAAAAAAGAAGAACTTGGTTGTGAAAAGGAATTTCATATTTCACCCTATATAATTCTATATAAAAAAAGAAATACAAAGTGATTTCACACCCAAGCTAAATATCAATACAAAAATTATAAGGAATAATATAATCCATAATGAACAGAAAGAGATAATCATAACAGACCCAGGAATGATACAGGTAACAGAAATGATGAGATGAGGACATTAGCAATATTATACATAAAGCTTGTGTGTTCAAAATATGGAGAAAAGTGTGTCCATTAATAAAACATGGATGAAATATTAAAGACCTACCCACCAGAGGTAACTATTACACTGGAAGAAGACTAATGGATTAGACAACAGTATAATCATTCCAAAGATAAGTACAGAGAAAAGAATAAAAGAACCAAAATGAACTCAGTAAGGAATGACTCATACCCACAAGCCATAGCCAGCCAACTTTAACTACTCTGACACAACTTGAGACTCCATGCAGTGGAGGACTGAAAAGGTATTGGAAGAAACAATGACTAAGAGTTTTACAGATTTATAAGCCTGTTGGCCCAGGAAACCCAGCAAATTAAAGCACAAAGAACACACACAACGAGAATATTACAGAATCATGTAAGGGACGAGTTTCATAAAAAGAACCAAAGTGGCATTAATCTTGTGAGAAATAACACAAGCAAGAAGATTCAGTGGAGCAGCATGTTAAACTTGAGAAAAGAAAGAAGCTATTGATATACAATTAGATTCTATACCCAGTAAGACTATCCTTTGCTGTGGGACAATGATCTTGTATCCTGTAAAGATTTATCAGTTGTATTACTTTAATAAAATGCTGACTGGCCAATAGCCAGGCAGGAAGTATAGGCGGGGCAACCAGAACAGGAGAATTCTGGGAAGAGGAAAGACTGAGTCTGCAGTCGCCATTCAGACACAGAGGAAGCAAGATGAGAATGCCTCGCTGATTAAAAAAAAAAAAAAGGTACCAAGGCACATGGCTAACACAGACAAGAATTATGGGCTAACATAAGTCATAAGAGTTAATAAGAAGCCTGAGCTAATAGGCCAACCAGTTTACAATTAATGTAGACCTCTGTGTTTTTCTTTGTGACTGAGCGGCTGTGGAACTGGGCTGGACAGAAACCTCTGTCAACAGTCCTTTAAAAGTGAAAGTGCTGGTGCAAGAAGAGTACGGAAAGCCTATCAGCCTCAGTGCTCGACGCTGTCCTTACAAATGTTCTTCGGACACTAAGTCTCCCCCCACCCCGTGTGTGTGAGAGACAAGAGTATGTTTGTGTGTTCACATAACTATTTTTTGAGAAAAGACTGTTTTAGGCATACAAAAATCTGTGAGAAGTAGATTGGCACCAGCAAAGTTCTTAAGAAAATTTTATCAGCAGAACAATTTTCTCACAGAAGTAAGTGTGCAGTCACACGAGGCAATGAGGGACACCATAAATACGGGTCTGTCTGTCTGTCTATCTATGATTTTTCTTATAGCTTATATTTCTTTAAAATGTAATCTATTTACAAAACAAAATTCTACTACTTAGGGAGTCCTAGTATGTGGTTATCACATTCTCTATTTTAGAGATAAGAAAACTTTGTCACACAAGGGAAAACACCCTCTGGGTGTGTCTTACATCAGAATTCAAGCCTCTCTCACGAAAGTTCTCTTTGACCCAAACTATCAGTTTGTTTAATAAATCTCTCATTTCTTAACAAGTTGGTGAATTAAGGCAGCTTTGAACGGGTGGGAATGCAAGCTGATACAATCGCTTTGGATGTCAGTATGACGATTTCTCAGAAAATTAGGGAACAACCTTCCTCAAGACCCAGTAATACCACTTTTGGGTATATATCTAAAGGATGCTCAATCATACCATAAGAACATGTGCTTAACTATGTTCATAGCAGCTTTGTTTGTCATAGCCAGAAACTGGAAACAACCTAAATGCCCCTCAACTGAAGAATGGATAAGGAAAATATGGCACATTTACACAATAGAGTACTTACTATACAGCAGAAAAACTAAAGACACCTTGAAATTTTTAGGAATATGGATGGAGCTAGAAAACATTATTTTGAGTGAGTAACCCAGACACAGAAAGATATGTGTCACATGTACTCTCTCATAAGTGGTTTTAAAGCATAAAGCAAAGAAAACCAGCCTATAAACCACAATCCCAGAGAACTTAGACTACAGTGTGGACACTAAGAGAGACTTACATAGATCTTATCTACATGGGAAGTAGAAAAAGAGAAGATCTCCTGAGTAAATTGGGAGCATGGGGACCTTGAGGGGAGGGTTGAAGGGGGAGGGAAGAGGCAGGGAGGGGAGCAGAGATAAATGTAGAGCTCAATAAAAATCAATAAAAAAGGCACTCAGCTAACTGGAATGATTCTGATAATGGGAACCTCTCAGTTAACTGGAATGATTCTATAATGAGAACCTCCAAAAGAACAGCAATCTGAAGCCAACAAATAATTCCAAGTCCACCTGACAGTTTCTCCTCCTCTCTTATTCTAGTCAATGGCATTTTTGCTGCCTAACACTACTCATCTATTTCTTCCTAGTAGATTATTCTAACTGTGCCCTGTGAGAGATTAATGCATCTATTAAGTTTGTTCCATGATGAAACTTAGTGGTAACAATAAATTGCACAAGCTTGTTTTCTATAGGATGCCATGGAATAATAAGAAAGTTGGCATGCATGATAAATCTATAAGGAAAGACAATGAATAGTGTTGTCCATGCAATTCTTACCCAAAAAAAGTTATTTGTGCAGCTCTTGTGCTTAAGTGTTTACAGCAGAAATCAAGGCATCAAGTGACCACAACAGGATACAGCTCTCAAGAGTAATGTCATCTTGGAGAGAATGAAGGCATGGATCTGAGTGATGGCCCAAAATACCAAAATATAGTGTTGATTCTCTACTTTGGGGCTGTGGGGATGGCTTAGTGGGTAAATTACTTGCCCTGCAAGTGTGAGGACTGATATTTGGATCAAGAGAACCAGCATAAAACTTAGGCAGCTGTGGTGACTCATATGTAATCACAGCACTAGGAAGGCAGAGGCAAGGACCCCAGGGCAAACTGGCTATCTAAAATAGCTGGACTCAGTTAGCTCTGGGCTCAATGAGAAACCCTGCTTCAAAATATAAGGTGGAGAGCGGCTGAGGAAATAACTGGACACAAACTTCTGTCCTCCATGTGCACAAACGTGCATGCATACCTTCACACACATGTAAATATGTGCACACACACACACACACACAAACTTTCAAGGGTTCATTTGGTAAAGTGCTTGAATTTAGATACCCAGCACTTACATAAAAAGCTAGACATGCATCACTAGTCCCAGTGCTGGGAAGACAGAACCAGAAAGTTCCCTAGAGCTCACTGGCCATTGGTTCTAAACTTTATCTCAAAAAAATAAAGTGGAGAGAAATTGAGGAAGACACACATGGGATCTTGCCAAAGTGTGTGTGTTGACCAAGGTTTCTGTCCTACCCAGTCCTGCAATTATTCAGTCCCAAAGAAACACACAGAGGTCAACATTAATTATGAACTGATTGGCCTAGTATCTTGGGCTTCTTATTAACTCTTATAACTTATATTAGCCCATAATACTTGTTTGTGTTAGTCACGTGGCTTGATACCATTTTTGGCGAGGCAAAATCTTGCTATCTTGCTTCCTTTATGGCTGAGTCACAACTGTAGACTGAAACTTCCCCCTTCCCATAATTCTCGTTGCCATGCCTCTACTTCCTGCTTGGTTGCCATTGCCCCATTTATACTTCCTGCTTGGCTACTG